>CAJPEX010001604.1:0-53855 GCA_905338405.1 Notodromas monacha
ACGAGACTTGCTTTATTTTCAAAAACTGTTCATGAAGCTGATATTTTGAATGATGCAGCGTTTGAATGAATGTAACTCTGCGAGTTGTGCGGTAAAAGCGTGCAAATTTGACAGAGTATTCTTTGTAGTGCATTTTTCTAAAAGCATATTGCATGCCTTAACTCTTCCGCAAAATCTGAATTTTACAAGACGGATAATTTATGACTCATAAAGAAAATTAGAGAGCGTTCTGAAACATATACTGTACAGTATTCGAGGTATTTTTGTAAAAATGACTACAGAATTTGAGCCAATATTTGGCATTGATCAGAAATTTAGCTGCATTAAAAAGTTCATTGTGTGTCTTTAAGGTTAGCTTTCTCCTGCGAAGAGATGCCCAGTTTTTGAAAAGAGAAAAAAAAAGGATATGAAGTTGATATAGACTGTGCCAGTAGGAATTCTCTTCGCATATCCCTTGATCCACCCCTGTATAAATTGGCACACGCATGAACCCGAAATTTAAAAAGTTCGCACTCACATTGTGCAACTTGAAATACAGCCCACAGGCGTTGCAAACGGGTTCTCCTTCGCTATTCCGTCTCCAAAGCGTGGTCGTGTTTGTGCTGCAATTGGCACACGTCACTCCTGTCCGGCGAACTGTGCTCTGCAAAATAAATCGTGTCTCATTTGCAAAGGCTTTCTTTCTTTTTTAAAGTGGAACCAAATCAAAATTTTGGGAATTTGTGTTCAGTGAGAGTATTTTTCGAATATTATCATGAATGTGAGACTCACGGCTCGACGGCTAGCACTTGACCTGGAGGAACTCCTCGATTGCTGACTATTTCCGGAATCGGACCCTGAATGGAAAAAAACGTAATCATTCTTCCAGGATTCAACAGGTATTCAGTGTATTTATTCGAGAAAGCTTCAAAACAGCAAATGCAAAGAAAGCCACAAAAAAAAAGCGACGCAGCAAGATTTACAGAACGAAAGAGCTGAAACGAAAATATTTAATGTAGCCAAATTATAATATTTTATTGTTATTTACATCTCAATACACATTTTAACGTACTTCAGAGAAATATTATTTCAGATTTGCATATTTTTTAGTTTCCGAGAATGCTTTCCACTTATTCAGATGGAAGGACTCTCTCTCTCTCTCTCTCTATCTACAACGATTTTATCCGCATATTTAAAACAGTTCTTTTTTAAAGTCTCATTTGGGTTCGTAAAGTCGCAAGGGTTTTTTGCAACGACTTTTTTCTGGTCCCTTGAATTTAGTTGTAGAGAGACTTGATAACTTTCATTTTCTAAACCCATACAGTCCCCCCTGACAGCTCTTTGTTTTAAAACAAGCTAAAAAACGAAAGTTTTCTTTACACATTCTGAATTTTTAGGGAGTCTTACGTATTCAGCTTAACAATAAATCTTTGAATATTCTGCTGCCTTTCCTGTAACCTGGGAAAGTACACCTCAAGAAAATATCGCCATTTTTTTCAAGTTTTTCAAGATTTCCAACTACAGTGTAGTCTATTTTGCTGATTTTGTGCAAAAACCATGGCATCTTTTTCGACGAATCACTCTTTGAAATAGATTCTGCACACTGTACTTGCACTGTTCTTCAAAATTTGCTGGCTAAATCTAATAACCTTTTCTGGGATTTGCTGCGGTTCACTAACAACTTGTACAATTTTGAAAACGGAAATTGGCTCGAAGAACACGCTTGCTTCACTCTCAATGGACTCTGCTGTTCACTAAATTTTGCTCTTTCAATCTATTACTCTTTTCCGGGATTTGGTGCGGTTTAAAAACAATGGTTTCGAAGCGAAAATTTGCTCCAAGACGTACCCTTCATTTCATTTTCATCAAGTGTTCTTGAGATTGCAGTTTCTGTACTGTACTGTAATGTACAATATATAAGGTACTCACTGTCAGGTCGCGAAGATCGTTTCGTCGCCGAGACCGGAACAACGACGTGCTCATGTCCGGAATACGCCGCGGAAGTGGCTTGCTGCTGCGTGTGTCCGGAAGTGGTGCGATTGGACCCAGCATGAATCGGTGGCAAGTGGTAAGTGGCTGTCGGGGCGTCGACTGGCGCCATTTGCACCACGGATGGCAGGGTGCCAGCGGTATTAGAGTACGTCGGGTTCGTGGCAGCAGTTGTGCAAGTAGTGTACTCCATCATGGCTCCGGCCTGTTCGTAGGTCCTCGACTGCACCGAGTTTTGCTGGTAGGAAGCTGTCATGTAAGGGGAACTTCCGTTCGATGATGGAGGCACTGCAGAAAAATGAAAAGAAACACCTTGGTCAGGTTTCAGAGCGAATGATTTCAAGTTATTAATAATTTTATTATATTTTTTTACGACTGTACTTTATTCCAAATCAAGGCCTAATTCAAGGTCTAAAATTATGAGCGAACCAACTAGACCTAACCTGTGTAGTAAGAAAATTTGTTGAGAAAGGATTCATGTTAGTGGCAAAACCGCTGTATAGTTGTAACAGTTTATAAATACTGTATGTACTGTGTGACATGTGTGTATATGTAGTTTATGTACTGTAAGACAAAACACAGGATTAAACTCTGCAATTTCAGGCATCTGAACAAAGGTCACACACAAGAACTAAACTACTGGTAAACCTAAATGACTTGAACCATTCTAAGTCAAATACTGTACCCCCATATGCCATTATTT
This sequence comes from Notodromas monacha, assembly GCA_905338405.1. Classification (NCBI taxonomy): domain Eukaryota; kingdom Metazoa; phylum Arthropoda; class Ostracoda; order Podocopida; family Cyprididae; genus Notodromas; species Notodromas monacha. The sequence continues at coordinate 2,672 of CAJPEX010001604.1, forward strand.
CAAAATATTTTTCAAGTCCTTGTCTGAGTCCCCTATGGCCCTTGGGCAGCAAAGTCAGACTTTTTTTCAAAATTTGGTTCCTGCAAAAACAGATTTATAAAAAATACTGGACAGTGCATCCAGGACAAAGTCAGGAAAAATCCTGTGAATTTTTTTTTTTAAGCACAGAAAATGTTCGCTTAAAAATTTAAAAAAACCATCCCCAAGGCTTTGCTTTTTTATCCCCTGAATGGATTAGTTTTTTTATTGGGAGGCTCTAAATTCTTCCATTTTTGGCACCAGAAGAAGGGTAAGATTTGCAGAAGAAGTCTGACCTCAAAAAATCTGAACACACCAGTTTTCCCTGACAAAGTCTGACTTTGCCTTAGACCACCTGGCTGGGCTTTCATGGCCTTCAAAAAACATGAAACACAGGCCCATCCAAGAAAATCCCAATTTAGTCCTGCAATGGGAAAGAACCCTTTGCAGCAGAAGGGCTAGAAACAATTTACCAAAAACCTTCCTTATCTCAAAGAATTGTCCATCAATTCTCTATAACTCAAAATTTCTGGAGGCATTCTGGCCATTATTTTTGTCACTTGGATAAGAGAAAAGCAATAAAAATGTAATGATGATTTTTGAATGGAAGTGAAAGAATAACTGGGAAAATTAACCCTTGCCTCTGAGTTTAGCATCCTGTCAACTTTTTTACCATGCAGTTTCTGGTCAAGAGAGATCTCTTATTTCAACTTGCTCTGATTTTTCTTTTTTTTTAAAGGCAAAAACAGTTGTTTCTCTAGCTCAAAACCTCCTTGATGAGTTAATTATTTTGCTGGCCTCTTCAAATTTGACTTGAAGAGGTTCAACTGTATATCAAATCATGATCAGAGCGACATTTTTGGAAGATAACTCTTGCATAATCCAAATGGTCTCATTTTAATTTTCAGGCATTTTCTGACATTGCATCAATTGTGCCACCTGTGCCAATATGTAGAAGGTAAAGCTCAATATTTTAAGCTTGGATTGACAAGGCTTGCCTTGTATTCAGTGACAGGCTAAAAATTTGAAACTGTACTGTATTTATATAATGTACTTAAGTACCACCAGCTCAAGACAAACAGCACCAGGGTTTTCAGGTGATTTTTTTTTATCGCGGAAACGGGAACAACAGATGTCGCTCCGACAGGAATGTAAGTGTTCCTCGCGTCGTAGGGCTGCGGCACGTCTTCGGGACCCCCGCAACGCGTGGAGGAATATTCGCCGCGGGGGCCGATGGCGTGTGCCTCCACGGTATAGCCTCTCGTGCTGTAGGACATTTCTTGCAGCTGCGGGATTAAAAAGACCACTGTATTCTACAGTACTGTACATCAGATCAGGTATACATTGTGCATCAACTTCACAGTTTACATCAGTTGTTGGATCTTTAGATTTTTCTTTAGTTGAAACTTTATACAGTACAGTATACAGGAAATTGTGGTTTTTAGCACATTTCAGACTCAAATTTTACGGGGAATAGGTGTTGAATTTTGCAAAGAGCTTCCACAACAGATAATTTAAGACCATATATAAATTTTCTCTTGAAATAATGTACAAATCTTGTCTTTAAATAATGCATAAATCTTGTCTTTAAATAATGTATGAATCTTGTCTATGATGAAATTAAGAGGAAAATGTTTGAATATCCATCAGTACAGCTGGACGTATTCCATAATAAATCTACCTTTCTATAATTTGATGTTTGTGTAAAAAAAATTGACAAAAGGTAGACTTATCAGAAAAACTTCCTTCCAAATAAATTTATTAATTCATTAACTTCAAATATATTGTGTGAGCATACTCTAGGACATATTGTTAATTTGGAAGGAAAGTTAACATTCCCAGATGGAACTACAAAGGATTTCCAAGAAATATGTCATGCTGTTTATTTTCTGGAACTTTGAATTTTTTCTGAAGGAAGCTTTGCTATTCTGTGAAACTTGAAAACTGTAGTGCGCAAGCCAGATTTTTTCTGACAATTATCAAATAGTTTTCGTGACCCATGCACAGAAATAGGACAAAAATGCGTTATATTCCAAATGGCTTAAAATTATTTTGTTAAAATTAGATTTTTTCCAATATGGTACCTATCTAGAAACTGCCAAGACCCAGAAAAAATTTTCGTGACCCATGCACAGAAATAGGACAAAAATGCGTTATATTCCAAATGGCTTAAAATTATTTTGTTAAAATTAGATTTTTTCCAATATGGTACCTATCTAGAAACTGCCAAGACCCAGAAAAATTGTCATGACAAAACATTCATCATGACAAAAATGCACTGCACCAAGATTTGTTGTCATGGAGTTTTACTGTTTGCCAAACAATAAAGTCGAGAGTTTTCAGACTTTTCAGGAATCTTCGAATGCATAATTAATGATGGATACATTACGGCGTGCAAATCCTCGTAAATGAACTGCAATTGAAACAAGAAAACAAAATCCAGCGCAAAAATGTGAATTCATTGAAATATGCAGCATTGTATACTAACGTATATATTTTCCCAGAATATTTCTTTCAGTTATTTCTTCACATCATAAAATAATTACCTCAATTATGACACGAATATTGCGTTGACCTTCAATAGTTCATGTCGCATTGTTGGATTTTAAATAAATTATGAAGATCTGATTTCTGCGTATTAGAGATAATCTAGATTTTGAATTGCATGCAGAAAAGACAAATACATCCAGTTGTAGTGTATGAGAGCTTTCCAAAGTTGTTGTCAAGACTATTCAAGGTTGTTTATTTTTTCTAATCTGTCAATTAACCTTGGATTGGACCAGTGTTCCCCAACCCGTGGTCTGCAGAAGTTTTCTGCCGGTCTGAGGAAAATTTTCGGCATACAATATTTATTAAAAGTAGGAATAAACTCTGTTATCATTAAACTTTGAGAACAACAATGGTAGTTGAAACCATTTGATGATAAATAAAAGTTGGCTCTTCTCCTAATAACACTGCAGACACATTTTCACCCGCTGAAATAAAATGTTTTGTTTTTTCTTCATAATAAACCTTTTTGAAAGCCCATCTTTCTAAAAAAAAAATTATCACACACAGCTATAGCTGCTTCATATAGGTGCTTAACTTAATTTTTGCAAGAAGCAGAAACTTTTGTATGCCTGCCACAAACTCTATCAAGCACAATTTTTTAAAGTCTGTAAAACTCTTATGAAACTTTGCCAATCCACAGACAGTTTTTGGGAATTTGCTGGTCCACCTAGAAAATCTTATGGAAATTCGCCGGTCTGCGAACCCAATAATAAGGTCGGTGAACACTGGATTAGACTTTTTGGGATAAATCCGATCAAATAGACCTGAGCAGTGAAATACGCACTCATAATTAACTTCACTATTTTTGATGGCAGCAGTGGAATGTAGAGTACGGTGTTTTCACTGTCAAGTATTTTTGTTTTGCATTATTGTGCAACATACACTGCACTGACCGTAGCTGGGTCTTCCACGATGTACGTTTGCTGTTCTGCCAACTCGGGCTCCAAGTGGTGGTGATGATGATGATGATGGTGCTGGTGGACTGGATGGTGCAAGACCCTGTTGTGCCCACCACCACTACCAGGTGGTGCCCCGGTGCTCCCACCAATGGGTACCATCACATCGGAGCGGTAATAATGGTCAGTCGGGATCAACTGGTGGTGACTTGGCACTCTGTCGGCTGCTTCCATCGACAGTCTAACAATGTCCCTGGAATCCACGGTCGCCATTCGGTACTCGGTGGTTCCACCTGGTTCTTCAGGCTCCACAGCTGAAGGGTGGATCACGACTGCGTGTGGTAGAGACGAGGAGGTCGGGTGGTACCTCAATCCCGTTTCCGTGAAATCCCCTTCAATTATAAAATAACGAAGAGAAAAGTCAGCCTGGATTCCTAAAGCTTATTTATTCTACTTTCTAATTAAATACATTATATTACCGGACGAACATGACCATATTTTTTTCGCGTACAGTATTATGAACCCTAGTAAAATAAGGCACCAGAATCCATCAACGGTTGTTTCTTATTGATCCCGCAATCAGTTTTAATGACATATAATTTCTTCCAATCTGATTCGGAATTCTCATATGCTATTTGAAGGGACGTTTCCAATTTACTCATAGAGATGAAATGCAGACGTAATTACTTCTTGGACTGCATTTGTGTGTTGGAATGCCTGCATGTTGGATCTCATATCCCTCATTAGACTTCAATGGGAACATTTTTAATCACTTATCCTTCTTTTTTGGAATATAATTATATAAAAGTCCCGTTAAAAAACTTGAATTCACTAATAAGTGGCATACAATATTTTTGCAGAAGAAAACAGTTCAGAATGTACCCTTTTGATTTGAAAATGAGTCTTAATAGCAAAAAAAAATTACACATACAGTACTCTGATAAGTGAGACCCAAAGATGTGGACATAATTTGTATTTGAATAGTTTCCCTATGTCAGAATGTCACTTTTTGAGACCTTGTTTTCCCATAGACTTCAATGGGAACTCATTTAATTGTTTCTCATGTTCATGGAAAATTAGGAATAAATTCCAAAAATCAAGTAAAATTGGTTTCTCAACTGAAAGGTACAACTTTGGTTTTTCTCAACTGAATATAACCAGGCAGACTAAAGAAACCCAGGCAGAATATGATCCTCTATACATGGCATGAAAAGGACTCATGAATACTGTACAAACAAAAGCATAAGTCTTGCTACCCTAATCACAGATGGATAGATGATAGAGAATGCTAAAAAAAACAAGCACACAATTAACCTGTTTTTCATTATAAATTCAAGTAAATATATAATGATTTACATTTTCAACTTTTGTGAATATAAATTGCTCAATTTTTACAACAGATATTCAAATTTTGAATAATTAAAAATCAAAGTTTTGCAGTTTATCAGATATGCTGAAAAAGAGTCAGTATGTTGCGGTATTGTCTGGATGCTTGGTCCAATTTTTTGAATCTCCAAGTGTCCCCAAGTCAAATCATCTGTATGTTGGGGTGTCTGCAGTTTGGGGTCTCACTGTATTAAGAGGCTTCATATGAAAAAAAAAGAGAAGCAGAAATTATCTTCTTTTGCAATAAGAATTGGGGTACATTGATAATGGTGTATATTTTTATATTTTCTCTATATAGGAAGCTCAATTTCTACAAGAGATGTTAAAATTTTGTAGATGAAAAAGTTTTATTTATTTTTTTTATAGTGGCAAAGCGTCTATGTATCTTATTGAGACATAGTTTAGATGTTATAATGTTAGGCAGAGTTTTCAACAAGTGCCTGCAAGTGAAATTCGGGGAAACGTGGACTAAAATTAATCTACCCTTTTCGATTTTCCAGAGGAATGAATCATCGCTGAGTCGACCCACACTGCAGTCTATTGACAGCATCAAGAGTCTCAATTTCATCCACCTACAGTGCAATGAATGTCAGTCCTTTGATGCCTTTGTGAATATTGCTCTTCTGGATTATATTCAAGGACATTTCAATTAATATCCGCGCAAATTGCGTTTATATATACACTAACCAGGAGAATTGATGACGTAAACCCTCCCGGGGTCCACGTAACTCATCCGCGGTTCTCCGTACTCCTGCAAATCCTGGTACTGCGATTCGCTGTGGCACCACGCCGAGTCAGGGATGTGCACCACCGGTTCCAGTGCGTGGTGCTGGTGATGATGGGGATGGTGGTGGTGTTGGTGTCCTCCTCCTCCTCCACCGTGGCCCAGAGAAGGCAAGGGTTGGTGTTGTGGTTCTTCCGGAGGAAGATCAGGAACAGGAGGGATACCTTCTGCTGCTGGGCCTGGAATGATTCGGATTTGCGCAGAAACTGCGATCCCGTCTGGGTTGTCGCCCACGGCCACTGGGGTTTCCGGGTTCGACACATCCGAGAAATTCCTCGCCAACGAACTATCCTCTTCGATGACCACTTGCGGTTCTGTTTGATTTCAGATACTTCGAGATGCAAAACGGTAATTCATGATTGATTTTTTTTAGATTCCGTAGAGCGATTCTTTTTTATTTATTTTGCAAATGGCAAAATAACACTCGATGATTGGAGTGATAGACACCAATAACGTTTGCACATTTCTTTGTTCCCTATTTTTGGGCAGCTTAATTAGGAGTTCGGCATCAAAGAAGATGTAACTTACTGGTACTGTAGTCAGTTCATTGGAATATTAAAAAAAATATATCAATTTTTTTGTCGTCTGCGTATGCTTGAAAATGTTTCATGGGAAAATTCAAGCGTTGGTGGAAGGAAACGAACCCTTGCTCATGATTAATTCCTAAATGTATCATCCATAAGTTGAGATCTGGTTATTTTATCATTTGATTAAATAAACAATCATAAGTTACCCAGTAATTCTTTGAACAATTATCCCGACTCGAGGATTCTCGGAAAAACGATACAGAACCTTACCCAAGCTCTGTTGAACTGATTAAAATATTTAAAAAATTGATTCTGTACCAATTCTTTGAGCATTAAAAAGACACACACTTTTTGGGGGAAAACATTTTAAATGTCTTTAAAAATAGAAGTACTGTAAAAGTGTGTGAATTAATAATTTCAAAGTTGTACTCACTTTAAATTGACTTTAAATTGGGGTCAGTAACTGCTGCAATTGCTATAATTCTAGCTTATGCTGCAATTCTTGTTACTGATATTTTGTTTTCAATTTCAGGGAAAGAACGGGGTGTACGCATAGACGTCAGTTGTGCAATTCTACATTGTGGAATGTATTTTCTTTTATTTTGGTTTCCATACAGCTTTATCTCTTTGTTTTGCATTCTGAAGTGATTAAATGCATTTGGATGGATTTGGGATAGAGGGGGAGGGGGTTTGGATGTGGGAATGTTGATTGAACCTTGTGAATGCTGAAAAGTGGAAAATAAAGCTTTCTGTTTGTTTGACCATTTATTGTACTCCCAGGAAAAAATACAGAGCTAATAACCAGGCTGCCTTAGATATTCATATTTTTAAGGTAACCATCAAGTTGAAACTTGCAGAAAGTGTTCTGAAAACTCTCACGCAGCAAGCCTCGAATAAAACTTGAATTAATCGCGAAAACGTACATTAATTGAGAATAATATAACCCACACCGAACTGATTCAATCGACATACTCCACTTTCGAAAAATATCTTGAAACCTACGTCTTTTTTCAGAAGAAATTCGAGTAATCTTTAATTTTCTGAGTGACACCTTCAATCGTTCTGGAAGAAAAACAAATCCAAAATTTGACCCATTCATTTCTGGCGTATTTTCCTCTGGGAAATGGCCATCACTGCTCAAATTTCAAGGTTCAATTATCGAGTTTCTTTTCACGTCACTGTAACCCACGGAAAGATTCATACATTTTCTGTTTTGTTTCGAAACTTATTGAATTATTCGCAACTCACGTCGCAAGTCGACGGAACCATTGTTGACTTCCAGACTAGCGGACACAGCGACTTCATTTCGATTGTGGAACCTCAGGTCAGTGGCAACATCGTTGTTCGCTTGATCCAGTTGTGTCGATTGTTGCTGAAGCTGGTGATCAGTTGGCTGTTGTAAAAGACTGTTTCCAGCATTGTTTTCACTTGTCAAGAATCCCGAGGAATTCTTGATTTCATGATGAGATGCTTCTGCTGATGGCTGCTCGATGATGCGTATTGCTGCTGCTGCTGGGCGATGATGAATCGTGGATGACATTTTCGTTCAATCCTTCAGCTGTGAATAGAAAGCAAGCATAATAATATACAGAACTGTATTTTCAAAAAAAATTGTATTTGGTGTCCCGATATCGAGATTCACATACAGTACGTCCTACCGAATGATGTTCTCGAAAAATATCGGACCTATCACTTCCAAAAACCGATTTTTATCTCGAATACAAGGAACGGTGGTCTCCATACTTGTCTCCAATATTTTTGCAGTGTGAATAAATAATTAAATAAATATTCAGTTTAGACACGCATGGTTAAATCGTACTACACTATTGGTGAACACTATCCTGCAATCAAATCATGAGCAAAAAACTCGGAAAGGAAGGCGAAATTTGCCATGAGGGTGAAAATGTCGCTTAAAAATCAAATCATCACTATACTCAGCAATGATGTTCTACAAAAATTTTCAGATTCCGGAATACATTTCTCCGTTTTTCAATTGTTGATGCGATCCCTCTAAATTTTGGGGGGAAATTTCTGGTGTACTATAATATATGCTTTGGTTCAGCGATGAACTGAGAAATTTGAGAAAAATGCATTATTCGTGGAAGGAATCGACTGAATGGCCTCATTTCATCATTCTGTATTCTCCCGAAAATCTAGATATTGATAAGCTAAGAATGACGACCAATCGAGTGCAGGGAAATTTAATTGGGAAAGTATCACGAATGTTTTCGTCGCATAAATCTAAATCATTTGACGATGCACAGAAATATGATGATGCACAATTCATCAATATAATGATTCAGTTTGCCTGTTACCACATTTGATTTGAGAGGACGCCATCTTAAATCGCCATTAATAGAACGTTGCCTTTTTCATGATCGAAATTTTAAAAAAAAACCTTGTCTTTAATATCTCGAAGAATTTTGCAGTGTTTTGCTGATAAGTTCGTGGCAGGAAATGCCGAAAATATTTTCACGGAACCCGAGTTCACCTGTGAACCAGCATATGGAATTTCACGGCTAAATCACTGCTTTCATATATAAGAGGAATGAAATTGAAAATGAAATGCAAGATGGCTTCCTCCTGACGCTCTCCGAGGCGGGACAAATAATAACACGACCATCGTACCAATCCTCGCCAGGGAAAAGCCCAAATATCGTCACTTATTTCAAGACAGAAAATTTCGGGACAGAGTGAATCGAGACAGAGAGAAATAAAAAAAAATGCGTGAACGTGCGTGAAAAGCGAAAAACCTAGACGAGTGCCTGCGTGTGTGCATTCGCTTTCGATGAGGTCTCCTCTCCATATGACGTACCGGTACATACTCGTCGTCGTCGTAGTCGTTCGTCGTCGACGTCGGTGTCGCTCGCTCAGCAGAAAAAGGCGAGCCTTTGACAATATACGCAAACATGGCCGCCAGCCGAACGCTTGCTTCGCTATGTACCATAGCGAACAAAACAGAGAAAGAGAGAAAGATAGACAGACAGACAGACAGACATTCGTAGAGAGTGAGAGAAACCGACATCGACGCTGACGCTGCTGCTGGGGATTCATGGTGGGCCACACAAACCCAGTGTCGACTGTCGACGCGAAAGACACTAAAAACTAGATGACACACGCTCGATCGCACCCTCGAAATGCATGCGACGTACGCACACATTGTGCGAGTATACGAGGTTTATGACCTAAAGTTTCCGCATTTTTTTGGTGTTGGAAAGATAATGAAAGTTCAAAATGAAGCTGGGCACAATTTCAGCGAATAAAATGTAACTCGCATTTATGAAGGATTTTGATTCAATTATTCCTTGTACAGTAATTCATTTTTCTGAGCAATTTCATCACAAAGACATTTTTTTTGGAAAGTACAGTATCAATATTTTTTTCGGTTCTGTCCATTAAAATGTAAAACAAATACATTTTTGAAAATTACAGTATTTTTCCTGCAGTAGCTGACAATGGAGAGCTTCATTTTTCTTCTGCAGTATTCAGAGTAATTTTCATAAACTTGATTTATCTGTCATTGAAAACAATTTTCAGCATAACCTGCGATCATTCTCCTTAGCCTTGTATTGTCCAGTATAGGGGCTTCAACAATTTTATTAATGTGAAAACATGAATGAATACCAAGCAAAAATTAGTTAAACCTCTCTAAGTCTAATTTCAAGGAACTAGCAAAAAAAATGACTTTGGGAGGTTTTGAATTATGCAGCTTTGAGCTACAATAGAAAGCCTTTTTGGTCTGGGAAACTTGGAAAAATTGTCCAAAATTGTGAATGATGATATTCTGGTGGTTAAATGGCTTCTTAAATGAGTTGAAGGGATGCTGAACTTGGATGCATGGGTTCATTTGCCCAAATAAGTCTTTCACTTCCTTTGAAAACATCAATTTCCGTTTTTATTTCTTTTTTCTTTCTTGGGTCAAGAAAATAATGGCCAACAGGCCACAGAAAATATGACTTCTGGAGGTTTGAGCAGGGGAAAAGCCTTTGACTTGGGGAGGTTTTTGATTTATTATTTCTACGGGGATTCAGATGGGAACTTGAAAAAAATTCAACTTGGGGGTTTTTGACTCAGGGAGGTTTGATTTATTGAAGTTCACCTGTATCTGGGAATAATAGGGGACCTAATTTTCTACACTTCAGAAGAATTTTCATTTGATTAACAATTCAAAAAATGACATTCATCTATCCTGAGAAACAAATTTTTAATCTCTTTCATCCAAGAAAAAACAACTGACGGAAAATACTAATGACGCAGAAATTTTAGCACTGCAAATAAAATTATATTCGAAATAAATTCAAACTTTCAAGAAATTGGTAATTTAAATAAGAAGTACAGTTGACTGTATGAAATGAAGCTACACATTTACAAAATTGAAACTCGGGATTTTTTTTTAATCTTTGGGATAGATAATCCAATGGAAACATGCATCACAAATGAAGGGATTCAATTTTCTTTAATCATAGTTATATATGCCGCGAGGATATTTGAGAATTATTACCCTTTCCAAGAATGTTTTTGTCAAATCCAACTTAAGCTGATAGATGTTGATTAACTGAATTACAGTCTTCATTTGTCTTTTCAAGAACTATTTTATCGGTGAAGAATGTCACTCATTCGTCTTGAAAATGGAAGCCTCTGTGCACAGAATATTATCAAGGTAGGTCCCCCTCTCCCAAAAGTACGAAACCACGAGAACTTCGGCACTACCCTCGGGTATATACAGCACAAGGCGAGTCTTCTTATCAGTCAGCGACGCAGCAGCAGCGGCAAGGACGAAGGGAACGAATTTATGCGAACCCGCCTGGATGCCGTTTATTTGCACAAACGCGGCGGCAAACTTGAGTGTGGGTAATGCGCATTATAAAAATAAATATTCAGTTTAGACACGCATGGTTAAATCGTACTACACTATTGGTGAACACTATCCTGCAATCAAATCATGAGCAAAAAACTCGGAAAGGAAGGCGAAATTTGCCATGAGGGTGAAAATGGCGCTTAAAAATCGAATCATCACTACTCAGCAATGATGCTCTACAAAAATTTTCAGTTTCCGGAATACATTTCTCCGTTTTTTAATTTTTGATGCGATCCCTCTAAATTTTGGGGGGAAATTTCTGGTGTACTATAATATATGCTTTGGTTCAGCGATGAACTGAGAAATTTGAGAAAAATTCATTATTCGTGGAAGGAATCGATTTTATGGCCTCATTTTATCATTCTGTATTCTTCCGGAGATCTAGATATTGATAAGCTAAGAATGACGACCAATCGAGTGAAGGGAAATTCAAATGGAAAAGTATCACAAATGTTTTCGTCGCATAAATCTAAATCATTTACATGACTGAACACAGAAATAAAATTCATCAAAAAAATGATTCAGTTTGCCTGTTACCACATCTTTGATTCAAGAAGACTCCATCTTAAATCGCCATTAAAAGAACGTTGTCTTTTTCCATTGTCAAAAAAATAAAAAATAAATAAACGCTCGTTTTTAATATCTGGAAGAATTTTGCAGTGTGCAAGGAATAGGCTTTTATAAAAGTGCCTTGGGCTCAAGTGGACACTTGGTCGTATACCTTAAAGTGCCGATTTAGTGACGAAAGTATATATTCTCCTTACTTTAACTTTTACTTTACGTTCTACCGAAGGAGGACTGCGAGAGGCTCCGCCCTGTTTATTATTGTGCTGGTAGCATGGTTAGGAGCGGTCCCTTTTCGGGTTTATAGCAGTGAATAAAGTTCTGTCTTTTAAAGCCCTGTCTCACTTAGCTCTGTCTCTCTTTGAAAAAAAAATGCGTGAACGTGCGTGAAAAGCGAAAAACCTAGACGAGTGCCTGCGTGTGTGCATTCGCTTTCGATGAGGTCTCCTCTCCATATGACGTACGTACCGGTACATACTCGTCGTCGTCGTCGTCGTCGTTCGTCGACGTCGGTGTCGCTCGCTCAGCAGAAAAAGGCGAGCCTTTGACAATATACGCAAACATGGCCGCCAGCCGAACGCTTGGTTCGCTATGTACCATAGCGAACAAAACAGAGAAAGAGAGAGAGAGAGAGAGAGAAAGATAGACAGACAGACAGACAGACATTCGTAGAGAGCGAGAGAAACCGACATCGACGCTGACGCTCGACGACGACCCCTAAGTACCACCCGGTGTGTTTGGGTCACAGCTGACAGCTGCGCTTTCTGTGATTTTTGATCTACTGTGTGCGAGCTAGCGTGGGAGCTTTACGTACGCTGCATGCGTGTGTAACTGCGAGTATACGAGGTTTATGACCTAAAGTTTCCGCATTTTTTTGGTGTTGGAAAGATAATGAAAGTTCAAAATGAAGCTGGGCACAATTTCAGCGAATAAAATGTAACTCGCATTTATGAAGGATTTTGATTCAATTATTCCTTGTACAGTAATTCATTTTTCTGAGCAATTTCATCACAAAGACATTTTTTTTGGAAAGTACAGTATCAATATTTTTTTCGGTTCTGTCCATTAAAATGTAAAACAAATACATTTTTGAAAATTACAGTATTTTTCCTGCAGTAGCTGACAATGGAGAGCTTCATTTTTCTTCTGCAGTATTCAGAGTAATTTTCATAAACTTGATTTATCTGTCATTGAAAACAATTTTCAGCATAACCTGCGATCATTCTCCTTAGCCTTGTATTGTCCAGTATAGGGGCTTCAACAATTTTATTAATGTGAAAACATGAATGAATACCAAGCAAAAATTAGTTAAACCTCTCTAAGTCTAATTTCAAGGAACTAGCAAAAAAATGACTTTGGGAGGTTTTGAATTATGCAGCTTTGAGCTACAATAGAAAGCCTTTTTGGTCTGGGAAACTTGGAAAAATTGTCCAAAATTGTGAATGATGATGGTGTAAATGGCTTCTTAAATGAGTTGAAGGGATGCTGAACTTGGATGCATGGGTTCATTTGCCCAAATAAGTCTTTCACTTCCTTTGAAAACATCAATTTCCGTTTTTATTTCTTTTTTCTTTCTTGGGTCAAGAAAATAATGGCCAACAGGCCACAGAAAATATGACTTCTGGAGGTTTGAGCAGGGGAAAAGCCTTTGACTTGGGGAGGTTTTTGATTTATTATTTCTACGGGGATTCAGATGGGAACTTGAAAAAAATTCAACTTGGGGGTTTTTGACTCAGGGAGGTTTGATTTATTGAAGTTCACCTGTATCTGGGAATAATAGGGGACCTAATTTTCTACACTTCAGAAGAATTTTCATTACAGATGGGAACTTGAAAAAAATTCAACTTGGGGGTTTTTGACTCAGGGAGGTTTGATTTATTGAAGTTCACCTGTATCTGGGAATAATAGGGGACCTAATTTTCTACACTTCAGAAGAATTTTCATTCGATTAACAATTCAAAAAATGACATTCATCTATCCTGAGAAACAAATTTTTAATCTCTTTCATCCAAGAAAAAACAACTGACGGAAAATACTAATGACTAAATAATGCAGAAATTTTAGCACTGCAAATAAAATTATATTCGAAATAAATTCAAACTTTCAAGAAATTGGTAATTTAAATAAGAAGTACAGTTGACTGTATGAAATGAAGCTACACATTAAAAAAATTTAAAGTCGGATTTTTTTAATTTTTTTGAATCTTTGGGGTAGATTATCTAATGGAAACATGCATCACAAAGAAAAGGATTCAATTTTCTTGATTCATAGTTATACGCCGCGAGTATGTTTGAGAATTATCACCCCTTCCAACAATATTTTTGTCAAATCCAATTTCATCTGATAGATTTTGATTAACTGAATTACAGTCTTCATAAGTCTTTTCAGGAACTATTTTATCGGAGAAAAATGTCACTGATTTGCCTTGAAAATGGAAGCCTCTGTGCACAGAATATTATCAAGGTAGGTCCCCCTCTCCCAAAAGTACGAAACCACGAGAACTTTGGCACTACCCTCGGGTATATACAGCACAAGGCGAGTTAAGAATAGTCAGTCGCTGCGTCGTCGTCGCCGTTCCTGCTTCCCTTGCTTAAATACGCTTGGGCGGACCTACGGCAAATAAACGTGTTTGCGCCGCCGTTTGAACTCACACCCATTACGCGTAATATCTGCTGGTTGCCGCGAAACGAGTCCCGCCCTCCTCGCCATTCATCCCGACCACGTATCGCAGATTATTGCACTTTCGACTTGCCGCTCTGGTCTCGCAACTGATCCCTGGGTTTTTTACAATGGGCCTTCGGGACGTCGTAAAAAAAAATTATCATCATCAGCGACCTTATATAGAAGCCTTGTCTAGATAATGACGAAATATATGTAAAAATAATTCTCTCACATTAAAGAAGGGACCATCAGTAGGACTATTAATTATTACCGTACCTCTTGTTGTACAGTTGATCTGACCTATGTTAATGCGAACTTCATTAGTTGCCACAAGTAGTTGCACATTGTGTATGAGACTTAAATAAACAAAACTCGCTACATAGATGTCTTTAACCAAGGTGGTCGGTCAAACAACGAATATCTGTAGCATTTTTTTTTTAAGGAACAGCGTCCTGTAGTAATTCCTATTTGGAACCATTTTATTTGGTTCTACTGTACCAAGAAATGCCATCAGGATGAAATAGATTGAACCTTGTGAATGCTGAAAAGCAGCAAATAAAGTGTTCTGTTCATTTATTCATGAAATACTGTATATAAAATGAACACGACAATCAAAAAATAGGCAAGAACAGAAAGGAAATATCAGATAGGAATGATTTTCTTATTGGAGATTTTTTTGCAGCAGCCAAATTGGCAGCACAATCAAGGGATCAGATTTCCTCAAAATGATGAACTCCATCGAAATTCTGATTTTTAATCCAATGGTTCACTTCTATATACAGTATAGGAATACTGTATATTATTATAATGAAGTAGCATGTTGTATTTTTTAATCATTCTCAGTGTTTTTCTCCTGCTTTTTTCTTGGGTTGAGGCTTGTTTTTCTCAAGTGAGGTTTGTTGCTTTAGGCAAATGGAGGCCAAATTCAAGATTTTTGTTCAATCAGAAGGATCTGGTCGCATTTTTTGCTCAAACCCCAACTGTATGCGTATGATCATTTGCAGCTGAAAAATTCGCGCACCAGTTATTTATACAAATGTTTGATCGCACCTCGGCATATTTCTTGAAGATTCTTTGTATTTTTAAAAATGCTCAAAGAAAATAATAAAATAAAACCTGCCGATGAAAACCGTTACATCGAGCATTTTTTGTCCGGGATGGGAGATTGTTCCCATTATTTTATCTATTTTATCTACGGTACGTGGTATTCCATGAAACATTTTGATTCCTACTGCAGCATACAATTATACCGCCATTATTTTTCTGTAAACCGATCGATGATGGATTGTGCGTTTTTTGCTGGTGAATCTGTTTGTCAACCTCTTTCTCGGACACAAGTGTAATTGTCGTGGAAACTGTCATTTTCTTTTCTTCTTTTTTCAATTATTTGGAGTCTCAGTTGAAAGAGTGAATTTAAAATAACATTATATGCTTCGGATCGGCAAGTCTCGCACTCAGTTTTCGAAACAATATTTGCAGACGATCGATCAAATTTTGTCAAAAAAATGAGAAACCTCTTCAAATGAAGTAGCATGTTGTATTTTTTAATCATTCTCAGTGTTTTTCTCCTGCTTTTTTCTTGGGTTGAGGCTTGTTTTTCTCAAGTGAGGTTTGTTGCTTTAGGCAAATGGAGGCCAAATTCAAGATTGCTGTTCACTCAGAAGGATCTGCTCGCATTTTTTGCTCAAACTTCAACTGTATGCGTATGATCATTTGCAGCTGAAAATTCGCGCACCACTTATTTATAAGAATGTTTATTTATAAGACTGCACTGTATAAAATACAGTGCAGTATCTGGATAAGACAAGTAATGTACAGCAAGTGGTACATTGCAATTTGACCTCCCACAATTCAACCATTCTTATAAATAACATATCGCACCTCGGCATATTTCTTGAAGATTCTTTGTATTTTTAAAAATGCTCAAAGAAAATAATAAAATAAAACCTGCCGATGAATACCAGTATATAGAGCTTTTTTTTTTTTCCCGAAATGGGAGATTGTGCCTATTATTTAATCTATTTTATCTAAGGTACGTAGGATTCCATGAACAATTTAGATTCCTACTGCAGCATACAATTATACCGCCATTATTTTTCTTTAAACCGATCGATGATGGATTGTGTGTTTTTTACTAGTGAATCTGCTTCTCAACCTCTTTCATCACGGACACAAGTGTAATTGTCGTGGAAACAGTCATTTTCTTTGCTTCTTCATTCAATTATTTGGAGTCAGAGTCAACTTTCTCACTTAAATTTTATTGTAATATACGAAGCCTAGCCGTTCAGAGCGTGAGTCAAAAGCTTTGTTATAAACGTCTGCTAGCTAGTTTAAAACAGTTTTTTTACTCTTTGGAGAAGCTCTGGGGATTCTCCAGCTAGGGTTCGGTAACGTGCCTTTGAAACCCTTCTGGTTCTGCGGACCCAAAGGGCATTATAGATACCCTTCAACTGCTGAGTTCTTGAATCATTCGAATGAAGGTGACAAATTTTGCCCATTAACGAATAGCTTTTGCGCCATGAACAGGAAAATATAGATATTAACCTTCTTTGGTTCTATAGATGCCATACATTGCATATGGTACTTTTTCTCATCATTCCTTGATTACAATTCTGATCAAGAACAGCCGTTTGCAACAAAATAGCATAAAATTTGCAAATTTGCCCAAAATTAATGACGTCAATTCGTAGATCAATATATTTCTGCTAATATTTTCGGGAGGGGTATACAACAGCCAAGTCGAACTCATGCACAAATTTGACTTCACGAGTACCTGAGTTTGGGAAACGTGCATTTTTTTCTGGTGAAAAATTCAGAATTACGCAAAGATATAATTTGTGATCTTTGCGGGCCTTGAAGTCAAAGTTGTTCAATAAGCAGTTTAATGAGTATAGATAATGTACTTGACTTGAAGAAAACGGTAAAATTTTCGCACTTGGCCACTATAAAAGCATCAAGTTACCTTTTTATTGGTCTTCTCTCTTATCAATAGCACAAGAATGCCTATAAATCTAAGTTACATAGAGCTAAGAGGGTAAACATTTTTGATTTCATGAAGCGTATGTTGCATAGTTCCTAATTCCTTTAAGTCTGTCCCCGATATTTGTTTTTAAAACTTGTTTTCCTAAAAATTGAAAGTCCTACTCTGTAAAACCAACGTAGTTTCCAGTGACTTCGATGTTATCGAACCACCGAATTAAGAGTCAATACAGTGCAGTAGCTGGATAAGACAAGTAATGTACAGGAAGTGGTACATTGCAATTTGACCTCCCACAATTCAACCATCCCGCAATTTGATGGTCAAATAAACTGGGATCAAGGTCAACTCTCAATTTGACCTCTACCATCACCCAATTCAACCTGTGGAGAGACATGAAATGTCAAATGCCATGTAGAAAATGTGCCATTTGCTGTTGTCTTACAATTTGACTGCTTTGCAATCTGACCCTAGTCCAGCAATGGATTAGAGTCAAATTGCAAGGTACCACATGTACTGTATAATATAAATTGAAAATATCTAGCTGTTGAGCAAACTTAATCCTATGGCTGTAGGTCGAAAAACAAGCAATCTGACAATTTTTCTGCGCAAAATGAAAACTAAATAAATATTAATGCTGGACTTGGACTAAATTTGCCAGGATAATCTGTTGCAGCTCCTAAGATTAAAATCTCACCAGAAGAATAATGAAGGCGTATGTAGCAGAAGGGTTGATTTAATAGAGCTATGGGTGAATGTTGAAGCTACTTTGTTTTTATAACAGCTACTCAATCTTCAAAATGCTGCAGCCTTCAATGAATCGTGCACGAAATCGTTCCCACGCTTGGCTTTAATGTTGAATCTCATGAAATAGAAGCTCGTATCGTCTTGACAAGAATTGCACAAGAAATGTATTCACTCTAATTCGATTCTGCGTAGCGTCGCGCAAAATGCAAATTAATCGTAGGCATGCGTATTATTGAATCAAATGTCAAGGATGGCATTTACATGTGTATACCAATAAAGTGACCTCTTGGTTCGTAAAATAGTTGGTGGAGGTTCAGTCTCATCCAAAATTACGATAGTTCATGCAATCTTTTTTCTAAAGATTCGCGATGAAAGATTCGGTGCTTTGTCGTCAAAACGCGGGGAGGAAGTTAGACGCATGCAAAACATTTTCAACTTTCTTTCACTTGAGTTTTGACGTAGTGAACTGAAAACTCTGGACAACTATAGATTCCGAATCACTTCCATTTGAATCCCAACTTCTTTTCGTTTTCTTTTGCTTTCAAAGCTTTTGAAAATATTCTTGCCGAAAAGTCGGGACAGGACACTGTTCACTTTTAAGGTCAATGTTTTGTCAGTCGTTTAAAAATCCCTGTGCTTATTTGAGGAAAAAATTGTCACCCAGATAAAATTAGAATGCTTTAAAGCTAGAACGGGGATTGAATATAAAAAAGTCTTCCTTGAAATTTAAATACTGTAATACAGTACTGTATATACTTCTTCGTTTCCGTAGCTTTTGCAATTTTTCTCTTTGAAACTAAAACTCCGTTGATGACGGAAACTTCAGAATCATGCTCGAAACGCACGCAAAATGCAATGTATCACACTGAGATAATTTCATAAACAATGTTTATTTTTTTTCAACACCGTATGTGCGTGTTTCTCACAAGCACGGGAACAATGTTCAGTGGCACATTGGACACGGAAAACACGGGTTCGACGACTGAAGGAAAATCTGTGGCCCTCAAAAGAAAGGCAACCCATCCAAGAAAGACCGGCATATTGTTCCGTATGAAATCCCACCACGAACCCAATCTGAATCAATTCCGTTCTCGGACCGAATCCGACAATATATGACGAAAGCGAAACTCATCATCATCATCACTGCTCTCAAATGCCTTATTCATCATCCGCGTTGCTCAACGGGTTCATCAGCACACGATACCAGAAAAAAAAAACACAGAATATGGGTTCAACTTGATGGGAACTTGACGGGAAACACTTTTCGCACTGGATTTTGGTTCGTTGCTTATGGTGATGCAACTACTGATGCTGGTGTTGAATAATAAAAACAAAGGCCCGTCGCCTACTTTGCAGCAGGAATAAGTATAGGAAATTGTCCCCCCTCAGACCCCACCACCCGATCGCTGCGGCAGGTGAGCAACATGCAGGACTCGGCAGCAGCAGATAGGCATATCGCGATGCAGAACCGTATCAATCGGGAGATATGAGCAACGGAAGAATCTTCGGTTGATTACCAAATGGCGTGTAGTTACTATCACTTACTTGGAACGCAGTCTATCTCCGCCCGTATAGATAATGCTGGCTTGTCTGTCGTCCACGCAACAGTGCCACCCCCCAGCAGTAGTAGTAGTAGTACAGTAGTAGTGGTGGTGGTGGAGGTGGTGGTGCCCCGGCAGAAATTGCCTCAAGCCCGCAGGGGATGTTTCCTGCCCGTATCCTCGTCAGCACTCCTCTCAGTCCGTCAGCTAATGAGGCTCACCGCTGCTACAGTACTTTGAAATATCCTCGCCTTTTTTTTCCCCATGCACGTTTATTTTCCTTTCGTGTCTTCTCCGTTATATTTTTTTTTTTTTTNATGTACTTGACTTGAAGAAAACGGTAAAATTTTCGCACTTGGCCACTATAAAAGCATCAAGTTACCTTTTTATTGGTCTTCTCTCTTATCAATAGCACAAGAATGCCTATAAATCTAAGTTACATAGAGCTAAGAGGGTAAACATTTTTGATTTCATGAAGCGTATGTTGCATAGTTCCTTTAAGGAAATTCAGACAGGGGCTATAAACAAAAATTTTGAACAAAAGGATTTTTAACTTTCAGGATGAGACATTTTGGTTGCATCAAAGGTCACTGAAGCTACAATAGCTTGGTGGCTTAATTCTCAAAATACAGTGCAGTAGCTGGATAAGACAAGTAATGTACAAGAAGTGGTACATTGCAATTTGACCTCCCACAATTCAACCATCCCTCAATTTGATGGTCAAATAAACTGGGATCAAGGTCAACTCTCAATTTGACCTCTACCATCACCCAATTCAACCTGTGGAGAGACATGAAATGTCAAATGCCATGTAGAAAATATGCCATTTGATGTTGTCTTGCAATTTGACTGCTTTGCAATCTGACCCTAGTCTAGCAATGGATTAGAGTCAAATTGCAAGGTACCACATGTACTGTATAATATAAATTGAAAATATCTGGCTGTTGAACAAACTTAATCCTATGGCTGTAGGTCGAAAAACAAGCAATCTGACAATTTTTCTGCGCATAATGAAAACTAAATAAATATTAATGCTGGACTTGGACTAAATTTTCCAGGATAATCTGTTTCAGCTCCTGAAATGAAAACCTCACCACAAGAATAATGAATGTGTATTTAGCAGAATAAGGGTTGATTTAATCGAGCTATGACTGAATGTTGAAGCTAATGTAATTTGTTTTTATAACAGATAGCTACTCAATCTTCAAAATGCAGCAGTCTTCAAAAAATTCCGCACTATAAATCGTTTCCACGCTTGGCTTTAATATTGAATCTCATGAGATAGAAGCTCGTATTTTGACAAGAATTGCACAAGAAATGTATTCCCTCTAATTCGATTCTGCGTAGCGTCGCGCAAAATGCAAATTGATCGTAGACATGCGTATTATTGAATCAAATGTCAAGGATGGCATTTACACATGTATATCAATAAAGTGAACTCTTGGTTTGTAAAATAGTTGGTGAAAGTTGAAGTTCAGTCTCATACAAAATTACGATAGTTCATGCAATCATTTTTCTAAAGATTCGCGATGAAAGATTCGTTACTTTGTCGTAAAAACACGGGGATGAAAATGGACGCATGCAAAACATTTTCAACTTTCTTTCACTTGAGTTTTGACGTAGTGAACTGAAATCTCTGGACAGATAGATTCCGAATCACTTCCGTTTGATTCCCAACTTTAGTTTTTTGCTTTAAAAGCTTTTGAAAATACTCTTGCCGAAAAGTCGGGACAGGACACTGTTCACATTTAAGGTCAATGTTTTGTCAGTCGTTTAAAAATCCCTGTGCTTATTTGAGGAAAAAATTGTCACCCAGATGAAATTCGAATGCTGTTAAGCAAGAACGGGGATTGAATATAAAAAAAGTCTTCCTTGAATTTTAAATAATACAGTAGAGTATATACTTCTTCGTATCCGTAGCTTTTGCAATTTTTCTCTTTGAAACTAAAACTCCGTTGATGACGGAAACTTCAGAATCATGCTCGAAACGCACGCAAAATGCAATGTATCACACTGAGATAATTTCATAAACAATGTTTATTTTTTTTCAACACCGTATGTGCGTGTTTCTCACAAGCACGGGAACAATGTTCAGTGGCACATTGGACACGGAAAACACGGGTTCGACGACTGAAGGAAAATCTGTGGCCCTCAAAAGAAAGGCAACCCATCCAAGAAAGACCGGCATATTGTTCCGTATGAAATCCCACCACGAACCCAATCTGAATCAATTCCGTTCTCGGACCGAATCCGACAATATATGACGAAAGCGAAACTCATCATCATCATCACTGCTCTCAAATGCCTTATTCATCATCCGCGTTGCTCAACGGGTTCATCAGCACACGATACCAGAAAAAAAAACACAGAATATGGGTTCAACTTGATGGGAACTTGACGGGAAACACTTTTCGCACTGGATTTTGGTTCGTTGCTTATGGTGATGCAACTACTGATGCTGGTGTTGAATAATAAAAACAAAGGCCCGTCGCCTACTTTGCAGCAGGAATAAGTATAGGAAATTGTCCCCCCTCAGACCCCACCACCCGATCGCTGCGGCAGGTGAGCAACATGCAGGACTCGGCAGCAGCAGATAGGCATATCGCGATGCAGAACCGTATCAATCGGGAGATATGAGCAACGGAAGAATCTTCGGTTGATTACCAAATGGCGTGTAGTTACTATCACTTACTTGGAACGCAGTCTATCTCCGCCCGTATAGATAATGCTGGCTTGTCTGTCGTCCACGCAACAGTGCCACCCCCCAGCAGTAGTAGTAGTAGTACAGTAGTAGTGGTGGTGGTGGAGGTGGTGGTGCCCCGGCAGAAATTGCCTCAAGCCCGCAGGGGATGTTTCCTGCCCGTATCCTCGTCAGCACTCCTCTCAGTCCGTCAGCTAATGAGGCTCACCGCTGCTACAGTACTTTGAAATATCCTCGCCTTTTTTTTCCCCATGCACGTTTATTTTCCTTTCGTGTCTTCTCCGTTATATTTTTTTTTTTTTTTGCGAAATGAGCTTCTTTTCGGCACTCGGATCCGACACTGCTGCTGCTGGAGAGGAGAATAAGAGGCGCTTCTCGGGAATGGCGGCTGACTCGACACTGCGGCTGCGCGGGAGGCCTGGCCGTCGTTGGGTGACGCGAGGAACGCTGTACAGTGCGGTGGAACACAGCACGCAGTGGTCCGCGGGGTTGGAGCCAACGGCGACCCGTCATTCCTTGGATGAGCGGAAACTGGATCAAGTCGGGGTGACTTTTGGAAAGGTATGCGAGGACAGCGTGTTTGAATGATGAATGAACAGAACACTTTATTTGCCACTTTTCAGCATTCACAAGGGTCACTCAAGATTTCCCACAACCAAACACCCATTCAAACCCAACCCAAATCCACTCAATAACATTTTAATCATTTAAGAGCAGGAAAGCACAAAATGCTAACAAAAATAAAAGAAAATACAATACAACATGAAATACAACTGGACATCTGACATGTATGCATACACCCATTCATTCCCTGACATTGGTAACAAAATATATGTAAAAATTAATTTAAAGCACAAGGTCTTCAGCTTTTTTCTGTATGAGGTTCAGTTGAATGAAGAAATTACAGAGAATCTTTGATGAATGACCCCAACAGCACATTTGGGGTAACTTTTGAAAAGTACAGGACCATGGGCAACAAAATATGCTCTGAGCATCTTGAAATATTGGAACCCAGGTTTGGCCACCATTTTGCCTTATATACGAAATAAGTAACTGAACTTGAAAAACAAGCGTAAAGTCATGTGAAAAATGCTTTTAAAATTTAAAATGACAAGTTCTGAACATATTATTATTTGCAAAAGGATAATCCCAAACTGGAATGAAAAAGAAAATTTGAATGAACTTTTTTTAATTTTGGCAATTTAATTCATAAATATACGCATGCTTCCAACCATTTCAAGTATGCCCTAACTTTTTGGGCTGCTGGTGAACTATAAAATGGAATTCTGCAAAAATCAGCAGACATTTTTCAACCATCTGTAGCAATTTTTGACACTAGTTTCAGAATGCAGCTGTTTTTAATTTTGCAGCTGGCACGCATTGGATTTCTGGTAAATCGCAATAAGTCCCTTAGAATAAGTGAAGCAGTTGAGTATGGGAAAAAAAATAAGTCTCTTCAGGGGCCTTTTTGTGATTACACTCCACTTGCACACAACAGAGCTAATTTGTGCAACAAACTAGACTGTTATTTAAAAAGTCTGTTATGCAAATTCATCATTAAAATATTAGAATGTTAACTTTTTACCATTAATTTTAAACCAACATAACTTTGTCAGGTGGATTTTGGGTACTTTCCTGTTATATCAGTACCTACTTTCCTGTTATCTCTGTACCTTCCCTCTGACCAATTTAACCGGACCTAACCTAACTTCACCTAACTGCCTCCCAAAATCAGTTTCTGCTTTCTTTGGGTTTCTGCTGAAACTGATTTTAGGTAAAGTTAGGTTAGGTCAGGTTATGTTAATTAAAAGATATTTGTAACAAACATAACCTGACCTAACCTAACTTTACCTAACCACCTCCCAAAATCAGTTTCAGCAGAATGCAGACAAAAAATTCACAGTTTCTGGTAGGTTGTTGTGATTATGAACTTGTCCAAAGATTTGTCTGGATGGTAGTGTGGTCTAGGAGTGAGGTACTGAAATAACAGAAAAATACTGGATTTTGTTCATTCAGTTGGAGGAAAAACTGCCCCTGGAGGCAGACTGTTGGGTGATAATCCCTTAGGCAGGATGTCAATTAGGCAGGGATTGACTGTTTTAACAAGAAGGTGATCCCTTCTTCCCCCAACTGCAAAACTTTTGGAAATTTGTTGCATGTTTCATGCTAAAATTTTGCAACATGAGAAGTCTAGTGCAAAGGAACTTTTGGTTGATTCCATTTATGATTGAGACATTTTCTCAGGTGCTACTCTTATTAGCAAAAACTTTTTGCAGATATGCACATGACTGTTTAAAATGGGTGGCAGAATGCTCATTTGTGACACTACAATACATTGTTTTTATGGAATTCAGCCAGGAATTGACCGGTTATTTCACCAATTAAACTTATAGATGAGATTTCAAAATATTTATTTAAAACAGACAAATAGCTCAAATAGTAGAGTAAAGGGTAAACAGCTTGCTTTTTTGCTTTGAATAAATTAACATGATAGGGCATGGTCAGTCAATGAGAATTTAATTGAGTACAGTATAACCAAAGTTTTACTGTTGAAAATAAACTTATACAAAGAAAACGACTTGAGTAAATAAGCTAATACAGAATGAACTTACATCTGACTTTTTTTCTTTCTGTTCTTTGAATGAATATTTTTTGTTCCTCGGGACTTCATCTCAACAGATATTTCTATTTTCTGTTCAAATATTTTCAAACTGAAGACAAATGTACATGTGGTCTGTTGATGCCATTTATCAAATATTCTTGAAAGAATACTCAACACTGGGAGGAAACCATCTTACCTTCTCAAATTTAGCACTGCATCTTATTAATGGGAAGAGGAAAAATGCAGCATCTTCAAATTACCAAAGACGATTATTTTTTTCTGAATCGCCAATTATTATTCAGGCTAAGATTTCCGCAGAATGTGAGAATGTTCTTAATTTAAATTTGATGATCTTTCAACATATTGATCAATTGAGTAACTTGTTACACGCAAGTGTGTAACTTTCTTCATCTGTTTGAGGTTGCCAATTCCTCTCACCTGTCTAACCGGAACAATTTAAAAATAATAGATTTTAAATTTTAGAATAATTTGGCTACCTTAGGAATTTTCCAAAGGTTGCGAGGTCAGCATTGGCCTTTCATAGGGCATAATTTCACAGCATAATACTAAAGTTACTCATTATTAGCTGAAAATTATTCCATTCGAGCTTCTTCCCCTTGAGAATGATTTATGTAAAATCGTTAAATTATCTCCATCTCAGCGTGTTTTTCTCATGTGCGCTGCTCTGAATTTTAAGCAATTTACTCAAGGCTGTGATTTGGTGAACCTTTCATGAATATCGCCTGGAAAATATTTCATTAACTTAGGCTGGAACCCTCTGAAACAAGCTAGAAAAAGGGCAAGTATCACAAAGCGTATTTTCTGGAGGAAATGCATAAAGCTGGTTTTCTTCTTTCATGTTGATGATGTGAACACATCATAATCCCACGCAATAAATGCCTCATATACAGTGAACCACTCGTTGTAACAAATTAAGCTTTTGTATGAGTCATTAGTCTCATTACTACAGTTGTACGCTGCTTGCATAGGTTAAATTCTATGGCACTAAACTTTTGGAGACTTTGAAAGCAATGATCCGCGCTAAAAATTGACAAAGATTCTAATCAAAAGGACTGAAATATGTACATTCTTCAACTTCAAGTCTGGCATTCTTAAGAAGAACTTTCTTCAAAAAGGCAGCAATACGTTTTCCTACCCTTGTCCGCTTCATGCTGTGCACTTCTTTTTCAAAATTAAATTATCTGACACTGATGCACAATAATGAAAACATACGAGGAGAAATATTTGTGTTATTCCTATTAAATATGTGGCACAAGCAAACATTTTCCTATTTATCCTTGAAAATGTTCGGTGGATCAAATTGACCATTTTGTAAAGCAGTACAATATTTCCAATTTTAAAGAAGACGTTCCCAATAAACCGATGGAAAGCTGAAAGTTTTACGTTTTGTTTTCCTTGCTCTGTGATGCAGTATTGAGATTTTGTTTTGTTTGAGAAATTAGCATCTAGCTAATTTATATTTATTCGTATGAGAATCTGTTTACCAACAAATAAATAATATTAATTTGTGATAGGCCGAGCTCTTCTGCTTCTACGACGAGTAGAGCCCTTGAATTGGCTTTCAATCTCGCTTGAATGTTTTTCGACGCATATCCGAATGTTACTCGGCAAAAAGAATGAAAATGAGCTGACAATGAATCCGCGAATAAATGTTGTCCACCGGTTGGCGTTCCTACCAAAGACCAGCAACCATTCCGAGGGCGCGTTCCAACGGGAGAGAGGCGGGCTGGCTGAAGGCGTAAATGGCTCCTTCGTTTCCCGTCGCTCATGAAGTCGACTGGCGAACCAGCGACGCGGATTCTGTCCATTCGTCTTTTCGATCGTCATCATGGCCGTTTCCGTCCCTCCCCCTTTTCGTACTCTCCATTCCGGTCATCAGCACGGCAGCAATGATCAGCAATTGATGTATTTAAAAGGGCTGAAATACGTTCTTGAACTTAAAGTCTAGCATTCTTATTGGGAAGAACTTTCTCCAAAAAAGGGAGCAATAAGTTTCCCTACACTTATCCGCTTCAATGTGCACTTCTTCTTTCAAATTAAATTATTATAAGGGATTTTAATTTTTCCGGACTTGAAATTCCTCGGGATACGTTATTGCGATGTCTTTCGTATTGTGATGAGAAACGCGAAAAGACAAAAAGACCGAGCAGGACAGACGCCTACAGATTTTTTTTTTTATTCGTTCGATTTCAGATTATTATATAGGCTGGAAGATAGACTGCTATTGCATTCGTCCCCGAAGACCCCGATACTTCATCTTGCATAATTTGTTTCCGCATCTTGTCTTCTCTTCATCCTAATATTAGGCCGTAACGTGTAAAAAATTATTTATGGTTTCCACATCTACTGAATATGAAGAGGCTGTGAGGCCATTTCGTCTTGTTACTCTTGTATATAGTCATGAGAATTTATTACTATTTTGTAAATTATTTAAAATAATTTTGGAATGGTTGCTGGTCAAAGCTGGACAATGTTGGAAAACTTGTTCAATCCAGCGATTGTTTTTCATCAGATGCTTCTTCGCCTCCACTTTTCTTCTTTGTTTTATTTTTAGCTATTTTAAAAAAAATTTACGTTCTTCGAAAAGTTGCACTGAAAATGAGGATGTGTATGTTCATATAGGAACTGTTTATATACAGAGAACGGGGAAGACATGTTACAATTATTCTGAAAAGCGTTGTCAACACTGGACTATGCTGCAACTTTTTGAGTTGATGATGGCGTGATTGATTCTTTGAAAGTATTGTAAATGATTTGACGATTTTTTTTTACGTTTGCGACCTCTTACACTCCTTGGAGTTGACACACAGATTTTTTTTTCTCTTATCGGTTGACATTCTACTGGACCGAATTCGAGGAAATTTCCGAAACTTACCGAATAACGGATCGACTCGGAGCTGCCGAACTGGGGCTTATCTTGAACAAATAAGCAACTGAGGAAAACGCAGAAATGCTGTCTGTCCTATGCTTCATTCGGTTCAATGGGTGCAAGAAGTTAGTTAGTAATAATTTTTAAAATTGCTCAATAAAATGTAGCCGTTTAGAAAACTTTGTTGCGAGATGACAGATGTTTTCAGCGGGTGCTATGTATGCAAAGTTTTTTGCAGATACGACGAAGAGAAAAGTTTTCAAAAGTTATTTTTGACTGAAATTTCTTCGAGACGATTACCCGAAAGTATGTTACCGTATACATTTAGACTGCTGATGAATATTTTTGAAGTTCCTTCTCGATAACAGATACAGTAACAACATGATGATCGAGCTGATTCGTAATAATAAGTAATCAAATTGGTTTCTTGCATGCCTGTAATTACAGTATAAAAATCTTTGAAGTTGCGATCGAACATCCTGTAAAGCAAATGTGTTGTTGAAAAGTGCAGTACAGTATTCCCTCAGATATACAATTTACTCTCCAGGTATGCTGCCCACGTATTTATTTTCTACAAATGTAGCAGAAAATATTTCCTCCGGAAGATTTGCACTCTGATTTAAAGTGTTCTTTGTTATAAGCTATAAACATTCTACTTCTCATCCTTTTTAACTTTCATTTATTCTCCCCGGAAATGCTAGTCTCTAAAACTCAAAAACTCTCGTTCACAATTTTTCAGGTCTCTTGGAGTTTGAGTCCAAGAGGTTCGAATATAACTTGAAATGTAAATGATGTTCTCAGGCTCTAAGGTAACGAAGTAAGATGAAAAATTCTCCATAGAATTAGTGTGTTACTCCACTATAGTGTAGGCACTGCATGTAGGGGAAAGGCGGAACTTTTGTTCCATCCCATTGTTCTAGCAAAATACCGCATTTTATCTCATATGTTTAATTTGTAAAGAGATAAAATACTTCACAGTATACAGTATCCTGCTGCAAACAGCACTGCAATCAAAATCTCTGCGTTTCGTCCGCCCTTCACGTTCCCAGTGCTCAGAAAAGTGTTTTTTGCCAATCTATCTCTAAAAATCGGTGAAAAATTATACGAAATTCAAGAAACATATGTGGTACAAAAAGAAAATGCTTTACATTATTATGTCACAAAATTATGAAGCATGGGACATACTGTATAGTGTGCCTTAATCAAACCATAATCAATCACAGTCAACTTCAAACGAAACGAGGGAAGAAACGTTTTTATTTTTATTTTGAAGCTCTCGGGATCATATTAAGCCCCAGTTTAACCATCCATCAATCAAGTGGCCATCGATGTGAAGTACGAAAATTTTTCCCTGCAGAAATTTTGTCAACATTCTGCTGAAAATCCAAATACTGTACCATCATCAAACAATAATCCGGAAATAATGGATATCAGTTGGGAAACAATGGTTTCGCATGCTCAGTTAAAAAAAAAGTTACTTCGATTGGCACAATGTGATTATCACATGTGCCTTTCTAATTTATTAAACTCTGGATGAAAATAAATTTCAGCAAAAGGAAAAGCTTTTTTCCTGGTACAGGTGGTTTGATTTTTTTTAAATTTGCAATTCATGACTTCTGCTACATTTCAGTACAGTGAGACCCCAAGATGCAGACATAATTGGTGCATCAAGCGAGTCCTGATCTTGGAATGTCCCTAAGTTGAGTCTCATTTTCCCTTAGATTTCAATGCTAATGTATTCGATTGGTTCTCCTTTTTGTCAAAAATTATAAATAAGTCCTGAAAAATTGAATGAAAATGGTTTCCCTCAACTTCTAGTTGTATAAAATGACAGTGCAGAACAAAGTCACACATAGAATCTGATCTTTTGGTATCAAAAAGCAAAGAAAATGAATTACTTGTGCTAGAATATACACAGGTGATAGAAAAAATTAAAATATTGAGTAATAAAATCAGCTTGCTTTTGATTATGAATGAGAGTGAATTAATCATGGAATATTTTTTACATTTTTGTGAATACAATTAGCACGATTTCTTTATTTGAAAGATATAAAAATTAAATTTTTCAATTTTTTGGGAAAATTTCAGAAAAGTGTCCCTAACTCAAATCAATGTTTGCATGTCTGGCTTGATTTTTTTTTCAAGTGTCCATAAGTCAAATTGTCCATGTGTTGGGGTGCAGGCATATATACTGTATTGGGGTCTCACTGTATTTGTTTCAGTATTTGTGCACTTTATCTATCAATACTAAACTAATGCAAGTGATACCAATCCTAAATTTCCTCAACCTCAAGGCTTTGAAAATCACTCTACAGTGCTCTTTTACTATGATGCTTGCCCTTCTGATATGCACCCATTCTATCCGTGCCCTCCATTCAACCCAGGCTTGGCTGTTCAGCCGAAAATCAAACAGATAGCAATGTTTACCATCGATGCCAAGTGTTGAGAGAAGTAGTAAAACGTAAGAAAAAAAAAAAGTTCCCTGTGTGCCTCACATTGCCACCCACTCCGGATGAACTCCCTATATGCTGTTGCTTTGTGTGGTAGACACACACTTTGTTTGCCCTCCATTGAGTGACGGGTACAGGTGATGCATTTCTTCTTTTCTTTTTCTAGTTCCCTATATCGATCTTTGCTTTTTTGTTGGAAAATAAAAATGAAGGGAAAACTGCGTGGTCAACATCCGACTGACAGTGGCCTTAATGGTACGGAAGTTTCACGATGCGAGAAAGCTTCTGTTTTTGACGAATTCTGCTGCATGACACGAGAACAACTCATCACAAAACTAAAAAAAAAAATCATGTCTATACATGCATGCAAATTGTAACAAAAATGTTTTATTTCCAATTGAAATTTCAGTGGAAATTTTAAAAAGCTTAAAAACATAATTTTCAATCCAGCAACAGATTCAACTCGTTTGTACTCGAATCAAACTTTTTTTTTACACCAGCACAGCAAAAAGACGGAATTACGTGTAGGAAACGTTCGCTTTGAATCCCCATTCGTCTGCCATGTAGTTCACCTTCCTGGTTTTTCCTGAAATTATTATGGGAAATCGCGATGAAGCAGCTCGTAGAATTGATTTTTTTTTAAATTCGAAATGCATATATATATACATATGTTTCCTCTCACCGTCTGGTTGATCCACTGTGTAATATCCGCGAGTGATATTTCCATTTCTTTCTTCAAACGCTTCCGAGTTTTTGTAGCTCGACGGACCTCTGATTTTGTATCCGTATCTGTATTTTGCCGGAGATTTCTAAGAAAAATTGAATGATAAACATTATTCGATTTTGCTGTGTAGAACTTAATTCCAAAGTTGAGCCCATGTTTCATTAATTTTTCGTGCGCCAAATAATAAAAGTACTGTAATCTATCCAACAGCCTTATTTTTCCGATGATTCTAGAAGAGCTTCACGCATTAGTTAATAAATTTGAAACAGTGCCTTTTTTAATTCCTAAGTAAGGTGAGCCAATTTTTAATTCGTAAGTAACGTATATAGGTCTTATTACCTGGTTTTTCCTGTGATTAAACGTAAGTCATTCAATATGACAACACGATTTTCAGAAGCTCATTTGATACGATTCACTCTAGAGCAAAATTTCAATCCAAGATAAATTTAACCCATGACTCTGGTAGGTTTTCGTGGAATTTGAAAATACATCTATTTTATAATTCTTCAACTTTTCTGTTAGTATGTTCGCCGCTTTTTCTTCTGTTGGCTTCGTTTTACATGCTCGATTGAAAATTGTTTTCCAAATATGTGGATGAAATCTACTTCCCATTAAAATTCATCAGATTGTTGCACATGTACTTGTTTATCTTGAAAGGATTACCTTAGAGTCCTATAGACTATCAATGAAACTTAGAGAAAAATAAAATATAAAATAAAAACGTAACTTGGAGCTATTCAAAAGGAATTGAGTAATTATTTGGGCCATTAAACCATAATTTCAAAGATTAAACTCCTGTCAAAGAATTTACCTTACAGTGTGAGGCATAAACGATGAACAATTTACCTTTCTCTAATTGTTCCAACATTTTTTTTTCAAAAATGCCAGTTTTTCAAACTAAGAAAACCCAATAGAGTAGAATTTCCGGGTCCTCTCTGATTTAAAAATTTCCGACTGTTTTATTATTATTACAGTATTATGAACTCAGCTAGCATAATTGCAGTATTTATATACAATATAGCAATCTTGCTTGCCATTTGATTAATTAATTTTCGCCTGAATTAACTTGACCTTCAAAATTCCAAAAATGGTTGAACGATGCCCTTATACAGTACTCAAAAATGCAAATTAGACGCTGCTTCATTAGAGAAGAACCAAGTTAATTATTCTGCTCAAATTAAAAATTGCTTGCTTTTGATTCTCACCGCCCATTTTCCTTCCTCGTCTTTTCCGTAGTTATTACTGGTTTCAGCAACAGTTGGAACCTCAATCTTGTCCAAGAAGGTGTTGACGAAGACCTTGGATTCCTCGGAATCGTCGTCGGAAGAAATTGGCGATGGCTTGGCATGTGGAGCTGCTTCGTTGAAATATTCGTTGAAGTTCGAGTCGCTGTTGGCGTAGTATTCCCCTTTTATTGGAGCATAGTATGAGGTCTGGTAACCCGTCCTTATCTGGAAATAGTCGATATTTATGACACATTTCAGCGAGGGAAATCAATGTAGAGTTAGAAAATGTACGTTGGCTCAATAGAAAATAAGACTATGACCTTCTGATCTCCCGAATATCCGGCTAGAAATTACGAAGCTAGACTGAAAATTTCATTACATAAATTGTAAAAATATTGTGTCCCACCAAAATGTGTCACTAGCAGAAATTTATTTTTCAAGCGAGATATACGCATGTTTTACAATTAGAATCACTAATATCTTCCTTTTTACGAGATTAACTTCAAAAATCGGGAATGTCACAAAAATGTCCCTTGAAATAGTTTCGTAAACAGTGTTGTTTTACCACCCGTATTCGATCCAATAAATGTGAGAATAACATATTCTAAATAATGTTTTAACGATGCAATATTTGTACAAATTTACGTTAAATGGTAGTTTTTTTTCTGAAATTTCCATTTCAAGCGTTGGTCCGGAAGGCAGTTATGAAGTCGTGATTTGCATGATTGATTGCAGACGACGATTGACGTTCGAAATTCGAAAGTATAGTAATAAAATACGTTATTTCAGCAGAACGCAATCATAATTATATTGCATGAACTATTGTGACAGCGATGTTTTGAAATTTAGTAAATGCCTGCCTAAATCCACAATATGGAACAAATATAGAATGATAGTCTTTGCTCCCCGAAAATCGATACCATTTGATTTCGATAAATTCTGCATGGTTGCTTTGATGGTCATTTTTGTGTCCTTTGTCCTTTTTGAAACTTTTTTTCTGCATTATCAAAGAAAAATCTATATCACCGTGCTGGGAAACTACGAGGAGTTACACGGTTCCGCGCGGAGCAGCTTGTTATTGCTGATGCTATTCTGGAAAAGCTTCAACATTTAACAACTGAACATTTGAAGGCCTGTTTCAATACATGAAAATTGGGGGTGATGAGATTGAGAATGTGTCTGACTAGCCTCTTGAAACTAGTGAACCTGATTTTTTTTTAATGGTTTCGAAAATCCCTGGTGTGTTCAGATCATTTGAAGTCCGCGCCGAAGCGTGTAACCCCTCAATATAGAAAACCTCATTCTACTTCACATACAGAAAGAATATGGCAAAATCTGAAAATTTTACCGGAATTCCGGGCCCAAATCGCGTGTCGCCCTGATTCGGCACAGACACATAATTTGACGACCCGCCGGCATATTTGTAGTATCCGTCAGCATTCGCAATCCCTGGCAAAACCCCGTTTTTGCTTGGATGAGGTGGCAAAAATGATGGCCCATTGGATTCCTGGAATTTTTCAGCATGATTCACATTTTCTGACAAAGTGTCGACTTGGTGCGGAGCAGACAAAGTCAATGATGATGATGATGATGGCCGAGGTGCGGATGAAGAATCCGTCTTGAAAGTATCTCCATACTTGACAAGATTCACGAATATCGACGAATCGTCAGGAGTGCCAACGGACGACGATGGTGACGAGAAAGGCGATGATGGACGTCCTTCGATCTCCCCGAATGTCGGCGATTCGTTTGTCTTTTGCAACTCCAGGAAATCGGAAAAGGATGAGCTGTCATCATGATGTCCGCTAAATTGCTTGACATGCACAGAGTTAACTTTCATTTGTGATGAAGGCGAAGATGGCGATGCCCATGATGAAGACGAATCTGCTGGGTACTTGTATGGACCTGGGTTCGTCCTCGGAGGCAAGTATGCATTCTGCTCGTGTGTCTGGAGAAATTGCCGAGGTTTTTGATTGACGTATCTTCCTCGGTTTTGAATTAGATGTCTTTGAGCTGATGACACTGCGATGATTGCGAGCAGCAGAAAACCGAATGCTAACGACGATCTGAAAGCCTGGAAAGAGTTCAACAAAAAGAGAATGAATATTTGTTAGACAAACGATCAAAATGAAATCTCAGGGATGTAGTTCCACACTGCCTAAGTTTTCGCATCGCATTCAACAGTAATTTTCGATGTTTTCCGATTTACTGAGAATTTTATGTGTTCCATCGATGAATTTTTGTTATCACTAACTCGTTCCGATTTGAAATTGTTGATGGGGAAATACTGTATCCGAAAAATTCAGCCCCTTCCAAAATTATGCTCAAAAACGCAGCCTCTGTACAAATAATAACAGCCACTTAAATTTTTCCCATAAATTAAATGGCATTTTGGTTTTCAAAACGATCATCACATTTGAACATATGCTGGAGAGCTTGTCGAGCAATCTTCGAACTCCCCACAAAAAGTTTTGCTCAAAATGACCAAAATTACGTAATTCGAAGCTCCTAAATCGCAAGTAATGCACTGTAAAATACAGTATTAAATAGGAACGTCAAAAATGCCTCTCGTGAAGTAGGTTATGCGAAAAAATTCAATAGACAAAATTCAGTTTGAGCCTGAATTTGGATTGAAACTCATTTTGTGAAACCATTTTTAGATCGACGACGAATTCCAAATTGAGTCAACGTGATCAAGTATAAAATATGGTCTGAGAAAATATGTCCTCATGATTTTCGAAGCAAAAGGTTGATTCAAGAATTATTTATTTTTCTCAATTGCAACAATTAAATACAAACTGAAACTTCTTTCTGGAAAAAATTGTTGACTAAGTCAATACTTGTTCTTATTTTTGCTCATTTTCGAAGTGTGGAGCAGCAAGTCGTGAAATCCAGTTGCTTTTTAAAAACATAATTTGCGTCAAACCCTCAAATTGGCGCATCTTGATAAATGCTCTTTCATCATTGGATTGACAGATTTCCTCGTACCCTTTCAAAACTGCCTGCACAAAAAAAATATGGGGAAAATGTTTACGATGGACGAGGAGCAAAATATTTGAGTGGATTTCGTACTAAAATTTTCCAAGAACATACAAATGCAGCACTTGATTTGAATATTGCTCACCTTCATTGCCTTCAGGAACTTCGTTCCCTTCTATATTTGCAAATTCGGCTTGCTTCCGACCTGTAGTAAAATTAGACACAAACACAGACAGAAAGTCACGTAGACTTTCCGAATGCAACTGGCTGAATCCAATAGCATATCGCATCTTTATATGCGGCCCTTTTCTCAACCCCACCCAGTAAATACATTACAAAAAAAAAAACCCGTGTTACCTAGGAAAGGAATCCAACCCTTTTTGAAAATTCGACGCATGGGTTCACTTTTTTTTCACCCGGAGATAGAAGAAGATTCGCGAGCATAAAAGAAAGCATTTGCAGAAGGCGTCGCGTTGCGATTCAGGGGGGAAATTGTTTTTGCGTCTTCGGGACAAAAACAGCCATTTTTCGCACAAAGGAAATGCTCGGAAGGTATTTTTGGGGGGACTTATGCAACAAAAGAAGATGTTTCTGCTGTGGGGTTAGGGTCTCTCAAATTACTCGGGGAAATTCGTGGGTTGACCAGCAACAGGTGCGTGTATACAAAGACAGAGACCCGTGCTTTTTGGCGAACTAACGCAAAGAATACACGTTGTAATCTTTTTCTTCCTTTTCCAAATGAAATTTTCTTTTACATTCCGTAAATATTCAGTTTATCCCGCAGTCGTAAGTCTGAAACCTTTCACAGTTCTTTATGCTAGGTATATTGGTGCAATTTAAAGTCAAGAAACTGACTCGAACCTTTTGTAAAGCGAAACTTCATGTAGTCATCAAATTGAATCAAAAGCTAAAAAGAGCTGAGGAATTTAATTTCATTCTGTTATGAATCAGTCAAGCATGTTCGAAAAAAGATTGAGTAAGGATCAGGATTGAAATCATTTAAAATATGTTGAATTTTGCTTTCAAACTTCTGCCCATGCTGAAATCAGACACCACTCAAAAGTTAAACGGGAAAATGACTCGATTTTAGAGAAAACCCACTAATTTTTACTTTCAGACCTCCTCAGGTCAAGCTCTGATCAGGGACACATAAAAAATTACTCAAAGAGCTTTTGAATTACCAGCAGGGTAAAAATTGAGATCTAAATTGTGGGCCTCAAACTACAGTGTGAAGGATTTTGAAGAATGCTGAACTTGGAAGCAAGGGTACATTTGCCTCTATCACATATAGTCACTCACTCATTAGAAAATCATTTACACTTTTGTTGCTCTTCTGTTTGCTAGGTTACATGTGTCCCAATCCTGATAAAAACAATTGCCTGAAGTCCTCAAGAAATTTGAGTTAATTGACCAGAGAGAGAGAAAGTTTCTGCTGAGTGAGGGAGGTCTAAACAGTATTGCATGATAGTCAGTGATGAGAGGATTTTAATCTGAATAATTAAAATTTAACTTCGGAAATTTTCAAGATTACTGCACTTGAACATGATAGGGACAACTGTGTAATAATGAGAATTCAGGAATCCAATGTGTTCTGTGCCCAAACCAGATTACAGCTCAGGCAAAATCCTGATTTTGTATCATGTTTACTTCAACATTTATCAGGAATTACTGCTGGAGAAACTTGATTTAGCTACAGAAATCTGTACAGTTAAATACTGTACACTGGGATATATGAAATTTTTGTATACCTTGGACCCTGAAAAATTTCAAACAGCCGTCAACCCTAACCATTTGTTGAATGAAGCATAAAATTACAGGTCACTCAATATACCGTAATCCTCCGTTCACTATTGATTTATCCATTCATATGGTTCCAATAAGTGTCTGGAGACAATGAACAGAAGGCTCATTTGCATCAAATCAAACCGAATATAAGATGTCATTTGCTATTTTACCAAGATTAAAGTGCTAACACAGCGCAGTTGCATAGTACCGGACAAAAAAAAACATAAGTTTCATAAACAAATGCATTCGTTTCAATAAACGTTTTCGATCAAGAGGTGACAATTTTTAAAATTGTTTCAAGGTATATTCTGGGCTTTCGGAGAAATGTCCCCAAAAACACCTTCCTGTGTTTTTTACTGGGTGGCAAACCGAAAGAAATAGCAATTCTGGGTAGGTTTCATCTTGTCATTAACTGATGCTGGAAAGATAACAGAATTTCTGTCCGGCTAATTTTTTAAAGCAGCCAATCGAGGTCATCCCTTGATTTTGGGAATACTTTTTCTTATTCTCAATATAAAAAAATTAAGACACATCTTGAACACACCAGAAAATAAAAATTGAAAAATGATGGTGCAATACAGATATGCTGATGGTTCTTTTTGTGAATCTTAAAACTGCATTTCTTGGATTTAAGATATAGTGCCTGCAAAATTTTTCGAGAAATTGCCACAATTTTGATTAATATGAACCTCCGATCACTGGGGATTCGGGAAAAGAACTACAGATACCTATGAAATTCACGAAGTTCTCAGAAAGTTAATGTAAAAGCGTAATGCATTCGGAAAAAAATGGGATCACATAATGTTCCAATCATTTTGCGCCCAGCAAATTCATCATAGTTTCTGCTTTGGTTCCCATAGCTCTTCATCTTCAGCGCCATCTTTTTTAAATCATTTCAAAATTTTGACATTTCAGCTGCATTCCTCACTTGGGATTTCAACTTCAAATTACTGTGTAGATGTAAACAAAAATAGTGGAGCTGATCATTATTGCACAGCGCATCCTACGTTTTCGTGCGAGCAGCTGACCACAAATTTCTTGTGCGATCACTTGAACTCACTCAATATTATTGTACAGTAAGAGACGAAATTGGTAGATGATATACATGTAAAATACAAGAGTATATTTTCTGTTGTAGGCAGTTGGTTCTGACAAGGACACAGAAGGGTTTTGTTATGCACAAGACACAAGATACACGGAATAGCTAGGAGACGTGGTCGGTGCAGAAGTTTGGACTGAAGTGAAGTCTTCCATTTGGGGTCGTCCTTATGTGTCTGTGTGTGTGACCTCGGTTCTGTTAGGTTTTGTTGTCTTTTTTGGCTGCGGGGTCCGTTAGGTGCCATTGCCCTTTCCGGCGGATGTTTTTCCCGGTTGGCATTAGGGTCGCGTCCTTGTAGATCTGCGGGAGAGATAGTGTGATAAAGTTGTGTTCAAGATTGGTATCTCTCACTCTCCCCCCCCCCAAAGAGATGCTTGTTGCCAAGTGTCTGTCGCTCGATTGGGCTGGCAGGCCCGGGTCATTGCCGCGGGGTCATTGGCCCTGGTTAGTAGGCATGGCCCCCGTGTGGGGTTGAGGGTGGCCGTGCAATAAAGGTGCTTGCAGACCGCTGCCGTCGTCACTGCGTTGTGGCTGCTGCGCGTGCAGTGGTGCTCCGTCATGATGTCCGGTTTTGGCGGGGCGGCGGTGATGCAGGTATGTCAAGTGTTTGTTGTATCCGGGCTGGGGTGCCCGTGGTCCGTGGGCCCAGGGTTGGAGCTCCCAGGCTGCCAGTATGGCGATCCGTGCATTGACGCCCACTGCGTATTGTCCAGGCGTGTGGAGCCGGATGATCATGAAGGGTCCAAGTCTCTTTTTGCGGAAACGTCGGGATGCAGCATGGATATCGGAGGAGGCCATACGTGGTCGAACCGCCACCATGTCCCCTGGCTGGAAGGTCAGGTGTTTGCTGCGGTTGGCCTGTCGGAGGGCCAGTGCCTGCTGTAGTTGGAGATGCTGTTGTATGGCCGGGAGATTGACTGTCGCAGGGGTGTCCACGCCAAAGTGGTTGTCTGCGTGAAGTCGTGGAGGCTTGCCCCAGAAGAGTTTGCTGGGCGTTGTGCCTGTGGTTGTATGCGGCGTGAGATTGTATGCTGCCACTGCTGTCGGTAAGTATCGGTCCCAATTTTGAGAGTTGCCTTTTGCAAGCTTGGCCTGGATTTGCCCAATGGTCCAGATGGCGCGTTCGCATGTGCCGTTGCCCTCGGGGTGGTTGCCCTGGGCAATGTGCTGCTTGCAGTCGGCCTGTGTTAGGAATTGGCAAAACGCTTGCGATTTGAATACTGCCGCCCTGTTGGAGTGAATCGTGCAGAATTTTCCCACGTCCTGGAAGATGGTGTGGATCACACTGATGGCTGTACTGGTGTCCGCGCGTAGCACCGGGATGGCTGTCAGGAACTTAGAGTATTGGTCAATTGCAATGAACGCCTACTTGTGGCGGTCGGTAGAGCGAGGGAGCGGCCCGTAAAAATTGATGCAGAGGCGGTCAAATGGTTTGGCCACTGGGAGGCCTTGCATCTTTTCCCCTGTGATCTGGGAGCTATCGTTGTATGTAAAACACTCCGGGCAATCCACGAGTTGCCTCCAAATTGTGTGTTGCATGTGCGGCCATGTGAAGCGTGCGCGGATCGTTTGTAGCACCTTCTTCCAATTTGCATGACCCAACTCTTGGTGGTATTGTTCAATAACTTCACGGGTTTGGCCCGGGTGGACGGTGGTGTGTAGGTCCGCGGCCAGGATCAAGACTCTGCTAAGTGCGTTGGGTGCCTGGAGTTGTACCCCGGGCTGGTATTCCATCTCACCCTGGTACTGGCCCAGTTTCATCTGCCGGCGTATCAGGCGCAAGGATTTGAGCTCGCCCAGTAGGGGTTGGTGATTGGTGATCATGCAGAATGCAAGTTGTTCCAAGTAGTGCCTGAATTTTTTCGTCACGGCCCAGACCATGGCCAGGAGTTTGCGTTCCGTGTTTGTGTACCGGGTCTCCGAGTTGGTGAGCACCCGGCTGGCATACTGGATGACGGCGGGCCCATTGTTGGGGTGGATCTGGACCAGTACCGCGCCCAGGCTGGTGGCGGATGCGTCCGTATGGACTTCGATGGGCTGTGCTTTGTCATAGTGCTCCAAGCGTGCTGCGTGCACAATGGCCTGTTTTAGGTCCAGAAAGGCTTGGGCGGCGGGTGCGTCCCAACGCAGCGTCATGCTTGGCTTGGCCGGGATGGTGCTCCGCAGGACTTTTTCCGCTGTCGCAAAGTTGAGGGGGATGTGGGCTTGTAAGTACGTGGCCAATCCCAGGAAGCGTTGCATCTCCTTTGTGGTGCTGGGCCTCGGGTACTGTTCAAGGGCTGCGAGGTTGTGGGGGGCCAGCTGGGCCCCCGTTTGGTCAATGACCAGCCCCAGGAATTCAATGTGGCGAGCCAGGAATTCAATGTGGCAAGCCAGGAACGTGGACTTGTTGATGTCGATGGATGCCCTGGCGTTGTCCAGTGCAGTGAGTACGTCCTGTAGGTTCTGGCAGATGGAGTCAAACGTTTCCCCAAAGACAATGATGTTGTTGATGTACGCCAGGCACTTCGTGAGTAGGTGTGGGCGCAGGATCAAATTGATGGCCCGTTGAAACAGGGCTGGCCCATTTTGTAGTCCAAAAGGGAGGACCGCGTACTGCATCTGCCCCTGGGGGTGGAGAATGCGGTCTTGGGGCGGTCCTGCGGCACAATTGGCAGATGGTGGAAGGCGTTGTGGAGATCAATGGTGCAGAAGTAGGCGTTGCAGTGTCCCAGCGCGTCGACAAGGTCCTGTATCATCGGCATTGAATAGTTGTCAGGGACCAGCAGCGTGTTGATTTTTCGGTAGTCCTCAACAAGTCGCCATCTTTTGGTTGCAGGTGCGTCGGCGCGACCGGATTTCTTAGGTGTGAGAAATGCTGGTGAGTTGTACGGGGACATTGCGGGTTTGATGATCCCGGCGGCGACGTAGTCGGCGATGATCTCCTTGAAGGGGGCCAGCTTGTTGGGTGCCTGTCAGAAAGGTGGTGAAGCTGGCGGGGCGGCGGTTGTTGTCTCCAGGGTGACGGTGTATTCGGGAGGCAGCCATGCCGTCCCGACCACTGGAACACTGCATCCTGGTGTTGCACCAGAATTCGGCGGATTTTGTCCCATTCGTTGCAGGTCCCTTTGATGAACGTGATGCCTTGGCCGGTCGTGATGCTCGGGATTGCGCAGCGTTTGGCGTGGAATCTGTACCCAACGTAGAGTCGGTCGCTGTCAAGTCCAATGGTGATGGGCAGTTGTCCCAATAGGTCCCGGCCCATGATGATGGGATGCGCTGCGAGTGGCAGGACCCATAGGGTAGTGGGGTAAGGTTTGTCGTGTATGAGCAAGTCCACCTGGACCATGTCCATGATGCGGATGTTGGATGTGTCGGCCGTCGAGACATTGACGTCGGTTTGGTGCAGCTGGAGGCCGTGTGTTGTTGCCCACTGTTGTTCCACAAACGAGTGGGAAGCGCCTGTGTTGATCATGGCGTCACACTGGTGGTCGCCGACGGCAACTTGTAGGAGTATGGGGTTGGAGGCGTAGGATGCGGTGGTGAGAGAGCAGAGCGCCGCCGTTACTACTCCCTCCATCCATTTCCCTTCAGCTGAGGGCACTCTTTGGCATGGTGTCCCGTCTTCTGGCAGGAGGCGCATGGGAGAATGCTGCTGGCCGCGGTATTGCCGGTGCTGGCTGGGACCATGTCTGTCTTCTCCTTGTCGTCGCGGTCCCGCTTGGTATGGGCTGGGTGTTTGGTTTCCCAAAAGCGTGCGCGGCAGGTTTCTGTGGTGTGCCCCTGGGAGCAGTGCCAGTCGCAGTACAGCTTGGCGCCTGGTGTGGTGCGGGTTTGGCGGTCCGGCCAATTTTTTGTGGGCATTGTGGTGGTGGCTGTGCTGTCGGATTGTTTGTCAAGCAGGTTGCAAATGCTGTTGGCAAGGTCCACGAGTTTGTCCCACTGGATGTCCGGTTTTGTGTTGAGCTTTGCACAGAGTTTGTTGGCAATGCGGGCATCAGCCACCTGGAGGAGTTGTTTGATGAGCATTGGATGCATGATGTACAGATGTTCCGGTGTGACGTCGTCTGGGGCTAGACGGAGGAACAGCTGGTAGTTGTCCTGTAACCGCTTGGCAAAACAGCAGTACGTCTTGTTGGTGTTGATTTGCAGGTGTCGGAAGCGCCGGAGTTGTTTAAACTGCGGCGTCGGGTGGAACCTGGTGATTGCCTTGACGAGGTCCTCAAACGTGTGTGCGCTGGAGGCATAGGCGCGGCGGGCCGTGTTGGAGATGTTGCGGGAGGTGTTGTGGATGAGGCACCTGACCTTGTCGTTGTCGTCAACGTTGTCAATGATCAGGAGTTCCCGTAAACGGATGGCATAGTCCTCAAAATCCTCGTCGCTGTCCTGCTTCGGGAGGTCCGGGGCACGGTGGTCATGGACGCACCGCGATGGCAGTGGCGGTATGCGGGGCCCTGGAGGGCTGGCTGATGTGGCGGTATCTGCGTGGGACATCTGGAACATTAGGAGGGTTACCAGCAAGATGTTCAGGTTTTCGAGTAGTGTGATATAGCTCGGTTTCTCCGTAGTTGGCGGGCGTTTGGCCACATAGGTCTATGTGAAGCGCTGCAGTGTCAAGGAGATGAAGTCCCACGGATGCGGCGTCGAGGTGGAGGAGATTGCACTGGGCGGCCTGCCCAGCGACGACTCGGATGCAGTGTTCTCCGTAGGTGGGGTTGGATGTTCCGGCTGTTGCCTGAGGGATGCTGCGCACGCTGACTGGACCTGGGCCAGCTCGAGGGCTGCCTGTTTGGCGGCTTTGGATGTTTCCGTATCCCTGGGCATGGTGATGGTCGTGGTCGGGTCTGGTGTTGTAGGTTGGCGGACGAGCCCCCAGTAAGTGTAGGAAATCGGTAGATGATATACACGTAAAATACAAGAGTATATTTTCTGTTGTAGGCGGTTGGTTCTGACGAGGACACAGAAGGGTTTTGTTATGCACAAGACACAAGATACACGGAATAGCTAAGAGACGTGGTCGGTGCAGAAGTTTGGACTGAAGTGAAGTCTTCCGTTTGGGGTTGTCCTTATGTGTCCGTGTGTGTGACCTCGGTTCTGTTAGGTTTCATTGTCTTTTTCGGTGGCGGGGTCTGTTAGGTGCCGTTGCCCTTTCCGGCGGATGTTTTTCCCAGTTGGCATTAGGGTCGCGTCCTTGTAGATCTGCGGGAGAGATAGTGTGATAAAGTTGTGTTCGAGATTGGTATCTCTCACTGCACAGTACTGTACTGTAATTATGAATGATTCAACCACAAAAAACATTGTTGAAAGCTGGTAAAAAATTCCCGGTGTTCATCTGCATCAATTTCTAGGCACATATTTTTCCCGAATTCCGATTTTCACGAGCACAATGTTTCAAGCATCGAGAATGTTTCTCTTTTCTGTCGNTCCCTTCAGCTGAGGGCACTCTTTGGCATGGTGTCCCGTCTTCTGGCAGGAGGCGCATGGGAGAATGCTGCTGGCCGCGGTATTGCCGGTGCTGGCTGGGACCATGTCTGTCTTCTCCTTGTCGTCGTGGTCCCGCTTGGTATGGGCTGGGTGTTTGGTTTCCCAAAAGCGTGCGCGGCAGGTTTCTGTGGTGTGCCCCTGGGAGCGGTGCCAGTTGCAGTACAGCTTGGCGCCTGGTGTGGTGCGGGTTTGGCGGTCCGGCCAATTTTTTGTGGGCATTGTGGCGGTGGCTGTGCTGTTGGATTGTTTGTCGAGCAGGTTGCAAATGCTGTCGGCAAGGTCCATGAGTTTGTCCCACTGGATGTCCGGTTTTGTGTTGAGCTTTGCACAGAGTTTGTCGGCAATGCGGGCATCAGCCACCTGGAGGAGTTGTTTGATGAGCATTGGATGCATGACGTACAGATGTTCCAGTGTGACGTCGTCTGGGGCTAGACGGAGGAACAGCTGGTAGTTGTCCTGTAACCGCTTGGCAAAACAGCAGTACGTCTTGTTGGTGTTGATTTGCAGGTGTCGGAAGCGCCGGAGTTGTTTGAACTGCGGCGTCGGGTGGAACCTGGTGATTGCCTTGACGAGGTCCTTGAACGTGTGTGCGCTGGAGGCATAGGCGCGGCAGGCCGTGTTGGAGACATTGCGGGAGGTGTTGTGGATGAGGCACCTGACCTTGTCGTTGTCGTCAACGTTGTCAATGATCAGGAGTTCCCGTAAACGGATGGCATAGTCCTCAAAATCCTCGTTGCTGTCCTGCTTCGGGAGGTCCGGGGCACGGTGGTCGTGGACGCACCACGATGGCGGTGGCGGTATGCGGGGCCCTGGAGGGCTGGCTGATGTGGCGGTATCTGCGTGGGACATCTGGAACATTAGGAGGGTTACCAGCGAGATGTTCAGGTTTTTGAGTAGTGTGATATAGCTCGGTTTCTCCGTAGTTGGCGGGCGTTTGGCCACATAGGTCTATGTGAAGCGCTGCAGTGTCAAGGAGATGAAGTCCCACGGATGCGGCGTCGAGGTGGAGGAGATTGCACTGGGCGGCCTGCCCAGCGATGACTCGGATGCAGCGTTCTCCGTAGGTGGGGTTGGAT
Organism: Notodromas monacha; assembly: GCA_905338405.1. Lineage (NCBI taxonomy): Eukaryota > Metazoa > Arthropoda > Ostracoda > Podocopida > Cyprididae > Notodromas > Notodromas monacha. The sequence continues at coordinate 47,176 of CAJPEX010001604.1, forward strand.
GTTCCGGCTGTTGCCTGAGGGATGCTGCGCACGCTGACTGGACCTGGGCCAGCTCGAGGGCTGCCTGTTTGGCGGCTTTGGATGTTTCCTTATCCCTGGGCATGGTGATGGTTGTGGTCGGGTCTGGTGTTGTAGGTTGGCAGACGAGCCCCCAGTAAGTGTAGGAAATCGGTAGATGATATACACGTAAAATACAAGAGTATATTTTCTGTTGTAGGCGGTTGGTTCTGACAAGGACACAGAAGGGTTTTGTTATGCACAAGACACAAGATACACGGAATAGCTAAGAGACGTGGTCGGTGCAGAAGTTTGGACTGAAGTGAAGTCTTCCGTTTGGGGTTGTCCTTATGTGTCCGTGTGTGTGACCTCGGTTCCGTTAGGTTTCATTGTCTTTTTCGGTGGCGGGGTCTGTTAGGTGCCGTTGCCCTTTCCGGCGGATGTTTTTCCCAGTTGGCATTAGGGTCGCGTCCTTGTAGATCTGCAGGAGAGATAGTGTGATAAAGTTGTGTTCGAGATTGGTATCTCTCACTGTACAGTACTGTAATTATGAATGATTCAACCACAAAAAACATTGTTGAAAGCTGGTAAAAAATTCCCGGTGTTCATCTGCATCAATTTCTAGGCACATATTTTTCCCGAATTCCGATTTTCACGAGCACAATGTTTCAAGCATCGAGAATGTTTCTCTTTTCTGTCGGAAGAAAAAAGACCCGAAGACCAAATGTATCACCATCCTGCATTTGAATTTGACACGCTTCAAGTCGAGGTGCTTTTCTTGATCAAGTTCTTCCTGAAAAAAGCTGCGTTTCTGACTCCAGAAGTCTTCCATGACGCTTTCAAGTCATTCCAAGAACTCTGCGGAAAAATGTAGCCGATTTCAGGTAATGAATTTCGAAAGTCTCGCTTTTGAAGTACATACCAAAATATATTAGAATTGAACCGAAACGCTGCACGTCTCGAAGTGTCTTCGGAACGATCTCAGAATTCCTCTAAGAGGTCCAAATTCGGGAATATTCATAGAATCAACAGATTACTCGACAACTAGATGGAAAAAACAAAAGCTCAATTATAGTATTCACGTTGTAGCCATCAGACGAGTGCAATTAGCTCGTCACGTTCATCATTATACCTTCAATTGTTGATGAACAGCTCGTATCCCATCCATGAGAGATACCTGAAGAACAAGAAAACAGGAACAGACATCGGAACTAGCAGTAGATAATAGATCACTTCTTGCAACCATTCCATTTTCTCGGAGAAAACAGAAATAGTATCTGCGAACATCACAGAACATGAAGATTACAAATACTTTTCGTCCTATAAAACCAGAACACGCTCATTGTCAAATAAATGGCATCTTTATTGAATCTCAAAGAAACATAAAACGGAAAATTACAACAAAAAATGTTCAACACACTATGATCTGTCACAAGTCTCACAATCAAGATAATCAACGCAATGAATTTCTGACCTTAACTTTAAATAAAGCATCAGGTTATATTTCTACTGCTTTTCTATTTCCTGGGTCCCCACAATGGTATCCTAGAAATCCGAACTCGAGAGGTTTAAGGGAAAGTTTTCCGTCTTCATAACATTGCTCGTTAAAAGCGTAGGACAGTGATTTAGAAAAATTTTGACGTACAGTACTGAACATCAGTGCGATTGAACCTATGAGTTGAACTTCAAGGGACCACAACAAAATTCAAGCTTTGGGAAACAAAGCATTTTTGTGAGGGGAAAAAAAGAATTACAGGGCTTTGTAATGGGTGATAGTTGGGGCATTGAATTGATTCTTAAATGAGTTGACAGGATGCCAAACTGGGAGGCAAGGGTTCATTTGCCCTATTAGTCAGTATTTGACTTCCTTTCAAAAATGTATCAGGTTAAATTTATATTGCTCTTCTCTCTCCTGTGGTCAAAAGAATAATAGCCAGAAGACCTCCATAAATCGGGTGATGGATGCCTTCAAGTTAGGGTGGTTTTGAGTGCATTCTTCCTAATGGAATTCAGACAGGGACTTGGAAAACAAATTTGTCATCAAGAGGTACTCAACTCGGGGAAGTTTGAGTTATCGAAGTCCAACTGTATTCGGCCCTGGCAGGATGGTTATCCCCATTATGATAGAAACTCAAACATTCTTGATTCACCGGAAAAGATGTTCATGAAGGGATTATTTGACCGTAAACTTCTGATTGACCACTGTTGATGCGGAACACACGGTTCGATGACTTCTTGCTTCTTTACCGCTAAAGGTAGCAGTCTTCCGGAATGGATTCGTCCGATGCCTGCAAATTTGAAGACATGAAATAGATCGTCACAAGCGAAGATTCGGGTGAGAGAAAAGTGTGTTTAGGAAAATTAATCATGGACCGTCATTATGTTCTCAACAGGGAAAAATTCAGATCCACTCACACGCACCTGTCAGTAGATAATAAACTGCCAACAGTCAGCGTAGTCCCAAGAAAAATTCCTTGCTGAGGTTTTGAGTAGCTTCCATTAGCTGAGACGAAGTTCGGACAGTGGACGAGGGTTCGGTAGAATTTTTAGTACAATAATTTTGGACTTTCTACTCTCCCGTTTACCTCAAGCTAGAGTATCTTTCAAATTAAGAAACTTGCATTCAACTAGGAACAGCTTCATCTTTTGGTCGAATCATAAGATGAACCTTTTACGGAAACTCGAGATCCACATTAGTATACAGTAATACAAAGTAAAACAAACCATGCACTTCTAGGAGTGACTCTATTCTCATTTTGACAATATGAAAGGGACAATAGCAAAGGCCTCCAACAAAGCTTTATCTCAAAGTGGACATTCACCTGATAAAATACAACTTACAGACCTATACCAAGGATCAATACATTCTTAGGTATCACAAGGATGCAGAAACCATCACGCCGGACGCAGGAACACTTTCAACGGGGTACACAATTAAAACAGCAAATCGAATTCGAATTTTTTCGAGATCCATGATTGAATAGCCCAGGACAAAAAAAAATAGATATAAGTGTAGTACTAAATCGAATTCCACATTCGAAGTTTGCCGTGATTTAGGATTACAAATCCCAGAACAAAAAATTCAGAAGATGACAGTGCGGACACTAAAATTAGGACATGCAAGCAAGTTTCTATGATCCACTCTAAAGCAGAACAAAAATCAGACAGTCGTGTGGTGGAGGATCAAGGAATCTTCAACCAAAAAATCCAAGTCTCTCACAGCATCCGCAAAAACCAAGTTGAAACAACACGGTATATTGCAGAGCGGGAGACTCAAAGATTCTTCAGCAAAACTCCAAGACTCAATGCCTACCACTTGCTATGAATAATGGAAAGGAAGTTTCATAAAACGGTAGTGGGCCCTGAAAAGGGCCTTTTAAAATCCGGGTTTTGATGACGACAATCCACCGTCCAAGACAGGAGCATGTCCAAGAAATGTGAAGTCTATTTGTCTGCAAGGTCCATGATTTGCAAAAGCACAGATATTCATAAGATGGGCGCAGAAAATTTCAAAGGACCTCCCTCCCCTCACACCCAAAAGCAATTTTTTTTGTTTTTCGAAATTTTCCTCCTCATTGAAGGTTTTCAAATTTTTTTTTTTTTTGCATACTCAAACACAGATCAATTCACAACGCGCCTCAACATCCGCCTTCCCAATCGAGAGATCCAGAAACCCCATACGGAACGAAAGCAGTCACTCAGAAATGGTACAAAAAAAAAAGAAAAATTGTGTCACCCAGTTGCTGAGGTAACAAACTCGATCGCGCAAGACTAAACAAAATGCAACTCTGAAGCACAAGACATCTTTGAACTTCCACCAAAAAGAAAGTTGAAAATAAAACTGAACACTTCCCACCCATAATTCCAAGTTTGGTAGCATTCTTGCAAATTCTGCTTCCCCTCCCGACAGCCAGGTGTCTCATGGGGACAATTCTAACAAAAAGCTATCACATCAAAATTATCCTAACGCGCACAGAGCAGGAGCAAGAGTGCAGAGACCTGCCACAGTGCCTTCATTGGATGGATTCCCAAAAGAAAACAAATTTTTAAAATGAAAATAAACTCCAGATCACCACTTAAAGATTCAGCTCAGAATCTACCGGCGTCAAAAATTTAGGTCATTGGAAAGTCCTCATAACAAAACTCATCTTCTGGAAATGATTTCAACATCTTCAAAAACGTCGCAAAATTAATCCTCTGAGCAAGAATATTCACCGTGAGTCCACAGTTTTAAATTTTGGCAGGGTTGCTCGGCGCACTTGACACAAAAAGTACACAAATTATACTCGTCCACATTGCCTTTCAACACCTAGCCGAACAACACAACATCGAAGTCATCAATACAGAAAATTGTAAGGGTCAACTCCACTATGAGCCAAGTTATCTCCACCTAGAAAAAGCCGTGCATATTTTATAATGAAATGGGCTCCTTTAAATACTGTATATTAAATCGCACTAGAATTACTGAATGACATTTCGAAGTCCCAAACTTGGTGCACATCGACTTTTAGTAACATTCATTAATTCAAGGTTTTATTTTACATGAGCTATTCACCAAAAATAATGTTTCTTCCATAGAACAACAATATGCTTCAGCGGAATGAAGAATATTTTTTCCCGCTCACATCTTCATCTCTTACGGTGCACGAAGTTCATCTCCAAGTTTTGACGTCATTTTCGCAAATTTTGTGGCATATCGAGAAGCACAAGAGATCATACAACATCACCAGCCCATTTCCGAAAAAGGATTTTCTAGATTAAAGCAACAAAACGAGCTTGTTCAAATATAACGGTTCCTCCACACAAAAAGACCTCGATGGCTGATTCTGGTCACAAAGTTGCAACCATTGCGGCAAAATTGACTGGCCAAAACATACACCCACCAACAATAAAGACAGCTGAGAAGAAGAGTTCTAGCAGCAAGAAGGAACAGTACACCAAGAATTCACACGAAGTCTGACATCAATTCATGAATACTGAAAATAGAACCACGCAGACAACACGAAAGAACCACGAGAAAACTTGTATCAAGCCTAGAGGGGAAAACCCATCTGCGAGAGGCAGGCGAATTGGGTGAACGAACCTTTTGTGCAGCTTAGAAACACCGTGGGCAGCGAATCACGAAACAGTGCAACCGTTACACTCCCAGATTCCAGTTCCGCAGATTATGAAAACAGACCATTTTGTTGATGTCATAAGCGAGAAAGAAATTTAGATGAATAATACGGCTGCTGGTGACATTTTTGAGAGGCCTGCGAGCGGATCGTCTCCAAAACCTCTAAATCAGGACAAACAAAAAAAATTTTGAGGACCAAAAGATTGAGGTTGTCGAAAACCTTTTGAACTGTCAGGTGATAAAACAACATTCACCGCGAGGTGCACCTTCAGAACATGGTAACAGTGGTAAAAATTGAACAACCGAAGGGGCCCAAAAACAGAAGTTGAGTCGAATCGAAATATTGCATCCCACAATCTTCTTGAAGCTAAAAAAAAAAAATGCCACGAACGATAAACAGGACCCAGTCTTCCGGATTGAATCAAGCCTCTCAGCAATGGAAAACTGGACATCGTCTTAATCCGCAAGAACTTCCCTCCCACGCCCATGACAAAGCGGCACAATTGACTGACAGGAACGCAAGAAAGAAAAAAAAACAGGACTTTCGCTGGACTCAGGTATGGAAAAAAAAATCCCCACCATTGAATCACATTTCAACACGCAACAGCATTTTCAAATGCGCAGTCAAGTCGATGCCATCACAAGATATCTGATTCATCTCCAGCTCTGCTTTACATGGGCTCATACGCCAATGCAGCGGTGGAGCTGGCACAGCTGAAGGCTCAGGGGACTCGTTAAACTTGGCCATAGCAAAATAATCATCCGGATTGGAAGACTTCCTCGGGGTAACAAACCCTACGGGCAAAGGCAAAGCCTTGGAGACATGTAACTCTCCTTGCCCAGAGGTTGATCGAACACGATTTTGGCTCCGCGGTTCCACACGATGCTCGCTCAATGATGTAGCTCTTTTGAAACGAATTTTGCGATTACTTCCAAGGTTCCCGGTATGATGATCACCAGAATCTTCAGAACGACATTGTTCGGAACCATGAGTAGAAGATTTGCTGCTTGGCCGACGGAAATCTACCGATCCATGAGTGGATGACTTCGAACAACTCGAAGAAACGTTCTGGGCTGATTTAGGTTCCTTGGAATGAACATCAGCACGACGCTGATGGGTTCCAAGCAACTTCAATCCAACTTTGTCAGCGTCTTTCATTATCACCAAGACCAATCACTGGAAGAAGAGGGGCATAGCGGATCATTTCCAATTGTTGCACAATGCAAAACAATCATTTCAAAATCAAAGCAACACGAATTCGTCTCGCAGAAACCTTCACGAGAACAACTGCAGGATCTATCCCCATTGGAGGGGGGGGTGGGAGCGAAGCGCGAAACTCGCCACCACGTTCTTCGGATACTGTACTCGTACTCTTGCAGTACTAGAGCCCTTCACGCGTTTGAGAGCGCCGCCATTTGACCATTGTCTATCCGCAAACGTTGGTGGTGTAGTTTCTCGCCGGAGAAGGAAGCCACGCCAGCGAAATTCCGCGCCACTGCACCCTGACCCCCTCACTCCCTATTCTCATCACTCTCTCCTTTACGCACACTAGTGACAGACCTGAGG
>CAJPEX010001605.1:0-53849 GCA_905338405.1 Notodromas monacha
GGTTTTTTTTTTCGCCTTCTGCTGATGCGGAATGTGAATTTTATTGCGTTGCTAAAATGCCAAAAGTTTGAAAGAATTTTTCCTAGGAATTTCAGAAAACCTTCAGCGAATAAACATGAGCTTGTTCTAAGTAGCTGATCACTCTAGTACGTGGTTCTATGAGTGTACTGGCTGAACTTTTGATAGTCATAAATTTCAAAGTATCGTAAACGAGCGCAACTTTTTGAACCATCACTTCGTGCTTAATTTTTGGCATTTGCGTTTTTCAGGCGTAAGCCGAGTTGATTGAAATGGCTGTCAGTTTATTTTTTTTTATTTTTTAAAGGAGAAGAGAAATGGAAAAATGCTGAAGACACTTGAGGTTATATATTTTCCTCGTAAAAAAGTATCTAACATTAAATTGACGACGGATTTTCTTCCTGCATATGAGCGTCAGGATGGATCGAGCTTTTTTATTAAAGTTTTTTTTTTTCGAAAAATATTTTTTTCGGGCTTTCGCGAAAGAAAGTTGAGATATCGACGGAAAGCTCAAATGAATTGATGATCGCGACTGCTGTTTTCTGGCATGCTTCTTCATAGTCAGCAGGAAACTATATGCTATACGTACCAAAAAGCAGAAAAAAAGGAAGTATAGAATACAAAATGAAAAAAAAGGTGAAAGCAATACGTCAATGTCGTGGGTACACAATTCCGGCGCGACTTTCCTGTTGCTTTTGACCGATCATGTCGAAAGTTTTTGCAGCCAGCCACGCTCTGTGCTTCCATGCTTTTCCGGTGACACTTCCTGGCCACGAACAATGCCTTCGGCTACTCTTCTTCTTCTCCCCATCGCGGAATTCTTCTTATATACGAGATACGTACTGTATATACGTATATACATGAGTTCTCCATATGCTTTTTTTTACATATTTTTTCCAGAACATTTCGCTGTTTCGATAAGGCAAAAAAAGACGCATGGAAAAAATTCCAGCAAATTATTGAGCTAAATTAACCCTTGTGTGGCAAGGTTGGGATAATTTTACGAAATGTTGTGCCCATGAGCACTGAAAATAGATTTTTAAAAAATCATTTGTACCAAGGTTTAATAAGTTGGGGAAATTTTCAAGATTTTTCATAATCCTGCAGAATGTGAAATTTTAAAAAAATGTTCTCACTGCTGGGTGCATTCCTAGTACAGGTAAACAGTCTCCAGATGAGAAAGGTATAAGAGGCTCCGATAGAACGGGTTTATTTTTTCAAACGACAAAATTTTAATTTATTTTCAAAATACGTCGAGGGCATGAATAAATGATTTTTTTCCAATACCAGAAAATACAGGTGAATTTTTCGTTCGTGTGCCTGCTGGAGATATTTTACCCGAAATATATTATTCTTAAGAAAAAGAAGCCACTTGAACACTGAACTGGGATAAAAGCTTTTCTGGAGCAAGGAGAAAATGCTCGTTCCGAGAGTATCACTGCTGTGGACAAAAGAATTTGTCTGCCAAGTTAAATTTTTCAAGAAAATCGAAGCATTCACCGTCGAATCGTTTTTTTTTTAAATGAACGTTCATTTTATCACTGCGAGGGAAATCAATGTGCAATTTTGACATCAGGGTTGGGCAAGCTTCTTTGCTTTTTCTGGTGAAAATAATTCGGGCGGAAAAAAATAAAATTTGATAAAGCAAAAATCCCCGGTTTCAAAAAAATATATTAATTTTCGAAATCGCACATCGATGATTGAAGACAAGGAGGCTTGGCAGCGCCGAGACGGATTTTTTCATATTAAAAGCTGCTGGCAGGACTTCAAATTCGTCGATGTTCTGCATACTGCCAGTTTTTTCTTGTCATGAAGCCGTTAATTCTTTGGTAGGAAAAAATAAATTGATCACTTCCAAAATATCCCAATGATGTTACGCATATGTGTTCAAAAATCTTCGGAAAAATCCCATCGATGCACCAGAAGCTTTCAAATCATTGTTGAAACGTCGGCTGTTTCTTGAACGTGGAAGGGATTCTAAGTTTTTTTCTAGTGTCTTGAAGTTATTTGTGTACCTCATTCACTGAGTCAGAATAATCTAAAATTCCAAACCGTCACGATAAAAAGTCTTTAAAAAAAGTCCGTTTTTTCAAGAACATTTTCTGTTGGCCGGCATGACTTTTTGAATTTTTTTCGAAAATTGAAATTTCTCGCTAATATTTTATTTTTTTGCGCAGTCACAATAAACAAAAAAATAGTCAAGGTCAGAACATTTTTTCATTCAAACGAGGTACCAAACTCCGCCATTGCAGTACATTTCGCTGATTATTCGGTATAGCGCTTCAATTGCCTAAAAAGGTGTTCATGAAATGATCAAACTTTACTTTGCATATCTCAAATAATGTATCATTAAGTCAAAAATCTCCAAAAGCAAAACTTTTTATTATTCCCTGTCAGAATTCCCTTACAAGAACAGTGTAATATAGATGCCCTCGGTTGAATAACTTTTCCTACTCAAATCAACTTCGATATCCTGAGACCTTCTGGCGAATATTTTGGGGTCCGAGAAAATGGAAGAGAAGTAAAAATGTACCTTGCTGCTTTTTGAAAGAAATTTATTTACTAATTTAGGCAAATGTAAATCTTTGCTTCGAAGTTCGGCATCTTGCCAACTCATTTACTCAGCAGTTTAAGTCCCAAACAATTAGAAGTACAGTGCTGAGGTCTTGGCTAAAAAACGATTTATTCCAGGAAACGTTCATTTGCTAAATATTTGAATTCCTTTGCTTTTTTTTGCTACGTAAATGAAAATTTCATATGACGAGCATTTTCTAGCTGCAGGATTATTGTTTTTAGCCAGATGAAGCGCGATGACAATTTTTGTAAGATGGAGTGCTGTACATCATATGGACGCCAATGTAATTTTACTTCCCTCATTCCCTGTGATTGTTTTGACTTTTTTATGCAGAAAATGTATATAGTTTTCCTTGCTCAAACACTCTTCAAGGTATATTTTTCGGATTCCCCGAGTTTCACTTGTAGGCAGTACAACTGCTTATTCAAAAATTCGTGAAATGAACCCCATTTCTTTTTGGATGCGCGGATTTAGATGTGTACATATACAGTACCACAAGGATTAAAATTTCTAACGCAGGAGTTTTTTAGGTGATGTCTAGAGCCGAAGCAAAGATTTTTTTCTCTTTTTCTTCCCTTGTTTGTTTTATTGGAATTGACGTTGACAAACCAAAGGTCGTATGTTGAAAGAAAGATGTTCCCGGGATCTCTGATGGGGAATTCCGACCTCGGCATAATATGGATGCATGCCTTATATACCTGCTGCATCTTGTTCACCCCGGGCTGCGTGATGGGTTCGTAAACCAGAGCAGGCCCTTTTCATGAGCCGTTATAAACGTGAAATGAAATTTAAAGCGCGAAATCACTCTCGAAAATCAGGAGCAGGTTGGACTACCAGAAACAATGTGGAATTCATTTTCCAAGTTATCATTGCGTTATGAAAATGTTTTGAAAATTTAAAAGATGTAGTGAGCGTTTGGAACGAATGCAGAAAAACCGATTTCTGCCGCTCCTAAAATGCTGTCATTAGTTAGGGCGTTATATCAGGTTTTTCCAAGAATTATAAGTATTTTTTTTTAGAAAATCCGAACGACCTCTTGTACGACAGGCCGGTGAAGAGGAAAAGGGATTTGAGTAAAATCCTGAAATCCTCTTTAAAGATTATTTATCTGATAAAATACGCTCTTTCTGGCGAGACTGATTTTCTGGCGGGAAAAGTAAAAGCCGCTAAAGCGAAAATAGTTTCGTTTTTCAAAAATTTTTATTCAATGATTCAAGTCGAGGAAGCTATTTCAACAGCGCCAAGGCGGATTTTTTTCAGAAAAATTCCTAAATTATGTGATATTGAAATTAATCCCTTTCTTTTCGCCACCCGGGAAAAGAGCTCAATGATTTTTATTTACATCATAGATGGACCAAAAAAATCAACAGCGGTCACTTTTTAGGTGGCTGGTTTTTTTCCGGTACTGTAAATAAAGTTTAGCGTTAAAAAACTTCCTATATATGAGCATCATTGGAAAAGCGTATGAAATGTTTTCATCGGGGTATATTTCATTTAAAATTTTAAATGTGTCTGCTGATTATGTCAATACCGGACAAATGACTCAATATTCCTCAACGGTTTCCATGAGCTCTAGAATGTGATGTTTTTTTTTTTTAATTATGGCTTGGCTTTCGAGGATGTATTGCATCTTCAAAATTGGTCAAATTGTTTTCTGGTCCACCCTTTTCGCGGGGTGATGAATTTGTCTCAACTACATAACGTCGCTCTAAAAAATGTGTTCCTCTACAAATTGTCTTGTTATCGCACGAATGCCGATGAAAAATTCCTGCTTTCATGTCTAGCTCTTTGAAGATTTTGCGGAAAAATGATTAAAGACGTGAACAGGTAAAATAAAATAGATGTATAGTCATTCTTTTACCTGCGAGAATAATCCATCTTGTATGCTGACATTCATTCTTAAAGAATGTGAGCATGTGTCTATAGAAATGTCTAATTATTCCGCCACAAAAGTCGCATGCTATCCCTCAATGGATGAGGTAGTCAATATCGGCTTTTCCTCTTCATTCTTTTGTAAGCTGAAAATTTTTTTTTTTTTGCATTCTGCGATCGGAATGTGAGGCTTGTTTGCTGGAATGCATCCTTTGCATCGTAAAAAAAATTATATTTTCGGAATGCTGAATTTTACGACAGATGCTCAAAGTCTGGAAACTCATTGGCCACTTCTTTTTTTTCTTTTTTTTTACCTCCAGCTGGGTGGTAACTTTATTTACTCGAGTGTCAAGAACTTTCATAAGGCGTTCATCTTCATTTTTTTTTAGCTACAAAATTAGGTAAAAACGTTTCCCTGCATAAAACGTACACCGCAGTTTTGCGGGGTAAAATGTTTACAAGTTAGGAATTAAAACAGCTAAAATCACCAATGTATGATGAAAAAAAAGAGAATTGCATCTTCATCTCTCTCATAAATTGTCAATACTGTGATCCAGCAAGTTCTATTACAGAATTTTGGAAAATTCCCTGGAAAAGTTTGTATGACGCCAGCACTATTGGGTCCAAATTTTTAAATCGCGTTGATTTTTAATGTTTCATTTCTAATGCAGCTTAAATAGATAAATAATTTTTAAATTAATAATTATTCAGTTGCATTATTTTAATTTTTCATTCTGAGAAACTTTTCCTCAAGCCCATAACTTTCTAATTTTTTGAAGACATTCCCCTATAGCTTCTTCATTGGTTAAGTTTACCTGGTTTCGCTGATCTTTTTTTTTATTTCACCGACCCAATTGTATAGATGAATAGTTTTTTGACGTCAGTGGATCACCTGTTCTTGCCGATTTCGAGCAATTTTATAAAATAACACCGTGGTCACACCAATATGCAAAATACAATTCCTTATTCGCGAAAACGTCGCTCGAAAAAGCTGTTGTTGTCGTAATATACACAGTATTTTATACTCGAGATATCCGAGGATATTGGCTAAATTGTTATAAAGAATGTGGCCGAAATTCAAAATGATTTCTCAGCTGCTGATCGGATTTGAAAAATGAAATGAGCATTCCTCTAACGTTTAAAAATGTATACAGTTGTTTATCCCAATAACTCGAACCTCCTTAAGTCGAATGCCTCCGTATGTCGAAATTTGTTGTATGTTTTTTTATGTCCCTGTTTGACTTCCCTCTGAAAGACGTTAATTTTTAGAGCGATTGAGCTTCTTAAGGGAGAATTTTCGAAGTATTGAGCTTAAAAAAGCCCCGGAATACCGATAATGAAATAACCGTGTCCTTTCTCTTTTCGTTACTTTTAAATTACTAGTTTTTTGAATGGAAGTGAAAGACTATCAGTGGGCAAATAAGCACTTGCCTCCAAGTTCAGCGTAGACAGTTGAGCATGTAAACTCTTCGTCAAAATCCAAATATTATAATGTTAAAGGACGTTGAAAAATATAAAGGGCGTTGTTTTTACGAACGATGGGGATGAGTTTTGGAGGAATCGAGCTAAAAACGTGGTCATTTGAATTTAGATTTAAAGAGGTTCGACTGAAGTTTGAAAAAATTGTTCCGCAGGAATTAATCTGCCGACTATTATTGTTGAAAAATTATCTGACCAAACGCTGTAGTCATATTTTGTATTCATGTAATGTATATAGGCTTTGTTTTTCTTTCCAAAATAAAAAATAATGATTTGCGACTCATTCTGCGTTTTTTTTTCTGGCCAAAAATGGGCTTGTTGTTCATACTTTTTTATACATGCCGTGCAATTGCGTCGATGTGGTGTGTAAAAAATATACGCATTTATGTTCGAGATTTTTAGACATCAGAAGATAATAGTAGGAATGCTCACGACATATTCACAGAAGGAACCCTTTTCACCTCCTAATGACGGTCTTTCAACTGTGCCCTTTGTTCTCGGTAGATCTCAAACATTCTACATTTTTCATTAGCCTTCTTAAAAGGTTTTACTTTTGCATATTTCGAATTTTCACTCCGAAACAAACGAAATTTTGTGATTTTATCTCCTTCCTCGAAGAACCCCTAAAACCCGGCTGCTGCTTATATGGAGTTGAGCGCGTCCAATATGATCACATAAGTATGAAATGCCATTTGTTTTTTGTTTACATTTGTTTGCGTGCAAGGAAGAAACGAGGACAATTTCTGCGAGAAAGCCAGGCATAATGTGGTTATTTCGGACAATGAGAAGCAACTGAGGCAGCTGTAATGCCTTTATATGTGCCATTGTTTTCCTTCTGCTTCGGCAAGCTTATTGTCGTCATGATGTTGCTTTCTGGTTCCAAAAAGGCGTCGCGATACTGACGGCTTTGTCCTTTTTGATGGAAATATTCCGTCCCAAATTTCTGTCTATTTGCCCAAGTTTTTTTTTTTTTCGTGCCTATTTAACGACGAATTTTCGGCTCGGGTCGATTTTTTTAATGAAGAGTTTGTGGTGATCTGAAACAAGGAAAAGCCTTCAGCTTCGTGTGGATCGAAACTCTGATGAAGTTTGAAATACGACATAAATGCAAGTGAAATGTTGAATCTGCGCTCAGTTGACAAAGCGTCTCTTCAAAATAACATATTTAAAAATAGATAACGAACAATGCTGTGCGCACTGCTTCGATTTTTCCATGATCATAACTGTATTTAATAAAACTTTCCCCGATATAGTAAATCAATAAAATTACTTTTAAACCGTCCAGACAATTAAACCCGATGATTATTTTAACGTTTCAAACCATAATTACTTCCTTGACTTTTGCTGATACCGGTACCAGCAAAACTTTCGAGCTGATACATCAACTTCCATTTAGACGAAATAATTTCACAGAATCCAATGCCGATGCATAAAATACCCATTCTTTTACAGTATTTCCTTTTTATCAGGAAATGCTTTATAGTGGAACTTCGCTGATATTTCTCACTGAAAATGTTGCATGAAACACAATTGGACCTTGCCAACTCAAACCACCCTGAGTCGAAAACCTCCCTATAATAAAAAAAAATATTTTCAAGTTATCCTTGGGTGGATTTTCCGGGGAATGCTGAAATCTATTGATCTCATTACGCTGAAAGCTTTCTCCCGACAAACCACCATTACTTGAATTTTTGAGGTCGTATTCGGGCTATTATTCTGAAGAGCAAGACCTTGAACGATGGAGCAGAACAAATAACCCTTGATGCTTTTCAAAAGGAATCGATTGATCAAATTATCAAATGTGCCTTTCTTTTGGTGCTTAGCGACTAGCTGTCAATTCAATTATCCGGCAATATGAGACTGGAAAGATCACCGGTCTAACTTCCTATACTAATCAGTCGGCTGATTTTTATTCCAAACGAACAAGACAATACTATGAGAACCAGTCGGCGAAATTTTCACGTTCAAATTGTGATTTATTCGTGGTTATTTCGCATTTTCTTCCTTTTAAAAATTGCACGAAATCAGGGTGCGTACTTTTTGCTCACATATACAGCCTACTGTCGCTTTCAACCAGAGTGCACGGCCAATTTGAGGAGGAAAATAAATGTAAAATTCGGAAACAGATGCTAATTATCTCGGAGTTGCTGTCGCAATGTATATATTTTTTTCAGTGGTACACAGTATGAAAAATAAGAGAAGAACGGGAACCCATATCAGGAACCGCAGTCGTCTCGCAGTGGAGAGTTTTTTTCGAATGCGAGTTCTGAAGTTGCATAAGAACCATGGTTCTTCGGAAAGGATAAGGAGTGTGAATGTGTGATGTGGCTAACTACTATGGTTCGACAATCATCAAGAAATCGTGTTTTTTCTAGAATTCGTCAATATTTTCGCGTCATGAGGTCATTATCTCTGGTGTCGACCTCGGGGACTCGGAGTGCTGGAGTTGATCGGCGTCGCTGGCGCGAGTAAAGGAGTCGGATTTCCGCGTCGACGACGAGCCCAAACAGGCCAAAAGCTGAGACAAAAACGAGAGGTACATGCATTATTGTGATAAATTCTTGCCTTTGTTTGTAATTACAAAATCAAAATGAAATTTCATAGAAAAGAAGTTAAAAACAAATTTGCCCGAGAGGCGTTACATTCAGAATAGTTAATGCATTGCAAAGTGAAATGAAAAAATACCGCTTTTATTTGAATACCACATGCCTTTGAGTAAAACGCTCAACTGATTTTTTCAATTAATGTGTCCAATAACTTATTCGTTTGCGTAATATCCACAACCCTGCTTTGTTGGCTGAAAATACTTTTTTTTTATAATTATCAACGAAGCAATCTTGTGATTATTCCCTGTGTTAATGAGTTATTCAATGAGCAAGCATGAATAAGTATGAGAGGAGTTCGGTCAAACCTGATTTTCTGCTAATTTTTTTTCATCTCCCGCCGAGTCGCCGAGACTCAACTTAATGAGCATGGTGACTACCAAAGTTTTTAACAAAGAATGTTTAAACATGGACGTGAGTCGTAAAGACGGAATTAAAAAGTCTTTTAACAGAATACACCATGTCATCAACATACTTATTTCATGTAGCACCGCATAGGCGCATACGCATATATACTCAAATACCGTATACTGTTGATTGAGACCCACACAGTACTTTTTTTTTACAATTTCCTCACGGACCTGATGTGACACACCCCAGTTCTTTTATTTAAAAAAAACGTACTCTACTTATAATTTATTCCTTCAAATAGTCAGGATCAATCAAATAATCATACACATAGTAATAATGACGTATTGAAGAATTGTAACCGGAGAAGTACCAAAAAAATTCCCAGTTCACTTTTTCCCCCCAACATAAACCTACTTCTTATTAAGACTACTGCACCACTGCGAGTTTCATGCTTTTCTTTTTCAAAAACAGTATAGAGTACCCACATACCTGGTACACCCCACTCTTCTACCTTAATTTTGCATAAAAAATATGATACATGTGGTACTCATATAAATATGATAATTTATTGAAGAAGTATTGCACATGGAGAAATGAGATGTTTCGCTGCGATATTCTTTACTGCAAAGATTAAAAGCTAGGTGCTAAAACTATTTTTTTTTTCTTGATATTTGGGACTCCATATGTTATGGTGATGCAGAGAAATATTGCATCATAAAGTCAACTGTGAAAAAACGGGTGCTTGTCAAAGGAAAAAGGTTGATAACCTCCTGGTGCTACTTCACCTCGTATCATGCAGGAGCGTATAAACTTTTCATCCATTATTTTTCCGAAAGTTCCAGCAGACAGGAATCGACAGAACTTCAGTATTAATCCTTAGTGTATATATATATATATATATATATATATGTATGCACACAGGAAAGCAGCACTGAGAGGTGTCTCAGCCAGCGTCTGCAGCAATACAGGGAGACACACACCAACACAGCAGCAGCAGAGAAACCCTCTCAGGCGGGTGGATAAAGGGGAGATTTGCCTGCCACTGACAAGTCCCCCGAGATGCGGCGGACCGGCTTCCACAGCTCCGAGCTCATGACGCTCTCCTTCGTCGCAGCTGTCTTGTCGTCCGTTGCTGAGGTTTGGCATACTGTACATGCATGTACGAGGGTTCGTTCATAAGTTTTTGAGACTTTTTTGAAATAGACTCAAAACAGAGTTTCAACAATTCCATTTTTTAATTTGCATATATAGCCCCATCATATTGGCAAAACATCAGGGTTATTGGATGTACTCCGCCGATTTCAATGCATTTTTTCGTGTGATTCCAGCAACCATCAAAACAGTGCTGAAAATCGATTTTCGTATTTTGTTGATTCGTAAGCTCGCTTTTCGATGGCGGAAATGAGGCTGTCCTTGTCCGCAAAAGCAATCCCTTTCAGATGGGTCTTCTCTGTCACAAAGGACAGGAACAACCAGAAGTTGCAGGGTTTGTGTAATCTGCTAACAGACGAAGTCGATTTTTTTGCACTGTTTCGATGGTTGGAATTATTGCATGAAAAAATGCATTGAAATTTGTGGAGTATTCTAAACAACACTGAAGTGCTGCCAAATTATGGGACTACGCAAAATAAAGAAATATACTGACATTGATGAAACTCTGTTGGATCTATTTCAAAAAGTTTCAAAACTTATGAGCCAACCCTTTCACTATATACTGTAGTCTCATCCAATGAAGGCACAATTGTTTCTTGTTGAATAAATCTTCCTCTTACTACTATACAGTGTAGTATTACTTGATCAATGAACATACACAGTCTATCTTGTTCGGCAGTCAAATTTCAAGGGACCAGCAAAAAAAATGTGAGTTGGGAGGGTTTTGAGTTAGGAAAACCAGCATTTGCATTGCAGGGAGGATAGATGAAATGCAAGAAATAAATGTTGATTTTCTGGCCCTAAAGTTTTTCTTTTTATTAATTCACAGGAAGCTGCTGACCTTGGAGGCATGAGTTTATTTTTGCACAATTAGTCTTTCACTTCCTTACAAAGCGCATCAAGTTAATTTTTTTTACTGCTTTTCTCTTTCCGGTTTCAATAAAATAATAGATAGAAAGCCTCCAGCAGAAATTTTCAGTTTTCAAGGTTTGAGGAGGGAAGCCTGTGAGTTAAACAGGTTTTTAATGCATTGTTTTGAAAGGGATTCAGATGGGTACTTTAAAATGGGAGGTCCAAAGTTATCAAGCTAGGTCTAATTGTATTTTAGGTAGATTCTTGAATCTTCGCCTGAATAAGTCAAGATATCTTGATACACCATTGATTTCCATGGAAGTTAATTGTGTGTCTGGTCTGCAACCTGTGGTCCGCAAACCAGTGTAGACAGCAGTCTGCATCAGAAATGTTTTGCAGGTACAAAGGAAATTTCTTTCAGCATAATGAATGTATCAAAGGGTATTAATGAAGTCTGTCATTTATTGTTATCTGAAATTTTGACAAATGTATATAAACAGAAAATTATTGGATTCAATTTAATTTAAATTTCACCAGTTTGATAATATGTTCAGAGTTTCAACTGCTTTTATTTCTATAGAATAAAATAAAATGCATTGCTTAAAAGTGCAGTGTGCACATCTGCACAACGAGAAGATATACGTTTACCCCAAATGTCTAGCTCAAACATCATGATCAGCATTTTTGAAAGGGATAATTCTACTCAAGTAAATGCTATACGTATATTAAGAAACAAAATTATCAGTATAATTTCCATTCTATTTGTTCCCCGCATTTGAATCTTTTAGAGCAGAGTTCCCCAACCTTTTTTGCTCACGGACCATCAAATTTTAATAAAATAGTTTGTGGACCAGCAAATTGTCATGAAATTTTCTGCAGACCGGCAAAGTTCCACACAATTTTTGAAGACCAGGAAAACTTTTTAAATACCTGCTAACCCCAAAGTCCTTAAAACAAAACTTTATTGCAACAATTGAGTGGAGAACCAATAAACAGCTAAATTCAGTATTGGAATGTCTTGAAAAAAATAGAAAGCTGGGCTTCCAGAAGGACTTCTCAGATTTAATGCCGAAAATAATCTATTTCAAACAGGTGAAAAAGTTAGACTGAAGTGTGAAGTGTAATAAGAAGAAAAGTCAAATTCTATTTTTTCTCAGATAATTTCAACTCCCATTTGTTTTTCCAAATGTCGGATAATTAACGACAACTATAAATGTATCATGCTGAAGAAATTTTCTTGCGGACCGGCAAAAAACTTCTGCAGACCGGCGCCGGTCCGCGGACCACGGGTTGGGGAACACTTTTACAGCGTATATAGCCAGAGGTTGTGTAACCCAGTTACAGTAGTTTATATTTTATCCCTCGTCAAACCCCAGTCCTATCCCGGATTACGGGGTTTGATCAACATTGTACTCTTGCTGACTGCAAGTAGGGAGTACTATTCGACAAGATCAGACCGGAAATACTGTACCTTTTATTTATGGATAAAATGAACGCACGCAAAATCCGCAGCATTTTATCAGGAGCAAATGCCCTTGTAATGTCTTGAAAATAATGTGCCGGTAATCATCAATTATGCATAAACATATTTGATGCGTACGTCTTAAAAACCTGAAAAAAATCCACAAGTCGAAAACAGAAGCGACCTTTTTTTAATGTATTTTATCGATTCCTGCGCGGAAATGGGGCAACCCTGCCATTATTGTTTTTTAAGATTTCAACTCAACTTGAATACCAGATACGTGTTTGCCTGTATCTTCCAAATAAGATGTGCGACCAGCAATTAGTATATTTTTAAAACTGGAACGCAAATGCTCTCTGCAGAAAAATGTGCGTCAAATCATATATACTGTACTAATTTTCTCGGTACGTAAATACATTCGTATCAGAATGTCGTGCTATAAATTTCTGCGTTGCGCATACTTAATTTCCAAGCATACGTGGCAATTTTTCCGCAATCATCCTGATACCTGAGGGAAATTATATTTTAATGAGAAAAATTGTTTGTCGTACGTATTGCAGTTACTCCAGCAGTACTTGCATACCTATAATTTTGAGTCCTTGAAAAGTTAAGAAGAGCTTATTTACATCCGTTAATAAAGAATTTGGCTGAGGTCCTTTTGCAATAAAGCACTGTATATACCTGTAGTGTGATAATTTTAGTTGGAGGTAATTTCAATGCGCTGGAAAGTTGTTCTTCTCGAACTACTCTCAAAACTATCAAAATTTAAAGCGCTTCATATAGAACCCACATGCGGGAACCTGCATACGTATACTAAATGTTCAGTTCGCGTGCATATCGTACATTCTAGCTGCTGTATACGAGTTCTCTTGGAAAATCTTATTGCCAGTCAAAGCTGATGACCGTAAGATTATTTGGGGCTGCGGCAAAAAGACGTCGTTGACGTTTTGCATTGTTTCCATCTCGTCGCGCCGAAAGATAATGAAAATACCTGTAGCGGGTATATGTAAAACCTGAATGAGAATAATAAGCTTAATGAGGGCCAATAATGGTACAAACGCGGGTCCTGAATGAAAGCAGTCGTGGAAAGTTGATTAGGTCTGTATTCCTCCCTCGGTCCGGTCTTTGTTCCGAAGTGCGCTATCGGACTCAACATGCACCTCATATAGCTGGGGTTCCCCTGTACAGTACAGTATTCTGCTTTCAGAGGAGAGAGGCTTTTCGCTTCTGGAATGAGTCCCCCCTCTTTCTCTGAATGATTATTCGGTGCTGTGGGGACTTGTTCCAATGAAGGCACAGCCCTTATCTTGTGGAATGTGGTCTGACGTAAATTGATTTCTCTGCTGGTCACGCCGAGATACGCGCTCTGGTTTAGACCTGCGGGTTGCGAAATCCGCGATGGTTCTTGATTCCAAGCGACCCTTTTGTCGCACGAGTCGAAACAAAAAAAGTGAAGCAAAGTATTTCCCGTCGGAGATAAAACCGACTTCAGATCAGACTTTATATTAGCTATAATATAGGCTGTAAAGTTGTAGGACTTATAATTTGGGTATCGTAAAAGGTCTTGATTTCAGATTTTAAACGCTAAAAAGCTCAAGAATTGTAGTTTAAATTCCGTCTGGAAAATTTTAGCAGCGGAACCTTCGGGGAAGCTTTATACAGGCTGCTGCTCGACGCTTCCATCCACGGATAGCTGCAGTGTGACAAACAATATGCTGTACAGTATATTGTATCACAAGAAAACTGCAGATTTCGGAAAATAGTTTCTGTTCGGAACTCAACGGATCAAAATTCCTCTCAAATGAACATCGATTTCAAAGATTTATGCATGTATCAATTCTGAAAAACGGCGCACAACTGTGTACTGTACAGTATTTATTTTGTCAATCTATCTATAGACAATACTGTTAACCCCTAATGTCAGCATTCTCTTCTCACTTACACTATTTTCATTTACGACGAACAGACCTTGATTTATTATTTCCACTTCTTCCTTAAACTTTTAAAATATGGTAATACAGTACTGTAGTTAGTGCTTAAAAGTGTCCGTTAGCGGATACAGTATGCGAACAGTGCTAAATCTGCGCTGTACGGTACACTCAACGGCACTCTACTGGTTCGTCGCTGTAGATGTCGCCTGAATCGAACTACAGCACCGTCGTATGTGTCAATGGGCTTGGTTATTCTAGAAGGGACACCTGTGATCGACGTCGGTTAGACAATAATCATACCGTGTAAATTCACATGTATCAGATATGTGTAGCGATTTTTATCGTATCCGACGAAAACTACAGTACTTGCAATTGAAGCCTTTTTTACTGACCTTGCTCACATATACAATATGTACCGTACTATGTATATTTGTAACTACTGTACAGTATTATAAGCTCTGTAATAACAAGATCAATGTTATGCCTGCTGTGCGGATGCATTTATATATCTACTCTCAGGATTAGAATTTTTTCTTGGAAGCGTTTGTATTCCGTATGTGAATCAAAAAAATTGGTACAGCATGAAAGAAGATATCAGCATGCTCACTGTTCCGGGCCCGTTATCGTGACATCGCTCAGTAGAATGTGGATCGCGTGACTGAAAAATCCCGGTAGAGGTTTTGGGAAAAAGGAGCAAGAATAAGGGGGACGAGAAATTATAATTTTTGCAAGCCGCAAAGCGTGCCAAAGATTTGCCGCTGAAACATGGTATCGGTCCGACAAGCTTTGCGTTTTGCCTCGCACGGGGCGAAGATTCCGGACGCAGATTGCGGCTGGGAAACGGGAATACTGATTTATTCATGATGATCCTCCTCGAGAGGGTTCTTCTATCTTGATGCTCCCATTCATCTATTTTTTTTCTCTTCTTTGTTTTGGAGAAGCGGGAGTCGATTTCTGAGGCAATCTTGACCTGTTTACTCGGGATTACATTTTTGTTCCTTCCGCGCGAGATGGAAAGGAAATGAACTGATCTTCCGTCTTCGCATGATTTATGCACCAGTGCCGGACGTAGACCTACTGATATCTCATATAATGCGTCTGACAGACTTCGCTCTCATGAGTAGCATGGCTTCGAACCAACGAAGATGCTTCGACATTTCAGCGCGGCGAAATTTACGCTACCAGGAAATTTCAAACTGGAAGCTGGATTCGAAGCATTTGGAAAAAAATATCAAATGAAAAAGTTCGCTCTTCCTGTTCTTTTCACTTATTGAACACTCGACGTACTTCGATGAATTGTTCGTGGTGTCATGAGAACACTTTCACCTATATGTGTTTTTGAAATCCTGACTGAAGATTTCAAGATGCGTTTCGAGCTTTCGCAGCACAAAATGTTCGATTCTTGGGAGTTCACATGCAGCAGGGGCTCATATCGGTCCATACAGGAAAATATAAAGCGGGATGACACTTAATGAAATCCATATTGAAGTGAAGTTGGTCACTTACGATAAAAGACTATGATGGAGTCGTATCAGAAGCAGGAAGTCAGCACAAGCCTCGAACCTCAACAATTAGCTTTACGTGGTATCTTGGAGATTGATTCTAACATCTTATTCTGAGTTTCGGGTCAGATTCTTCCGGGTTTCGAATCGAATCGAGAAATTTCAAACTTCGCCAATACGGTGGAAGACATCGAGACTTCCGTCATCCTACGCGCCATGGTTCAGACTGATACTTTTTGTTCTCGAATTACAGGGTCGCTATTATCTCGGATACGCATCGAACAGAAATAGCATCTCCATGTACGGAGAATCAAACTTGTGCAATGACAACGTAGATTGTCCAGTGACGGGATGTTGCTTGATGACTGGAGTTGAAAACGGAAAACCAACTGGTGTTTGTCAAGCAATTCGAGGATACGGTACGCTGATTATCTCTGTTTTCATCCGTTCAACACAACACAGACTAAGGACATTTTCACTTTCATCAGGAGAAAGCTGCGCAGTGGGGAACCGCATGCGAGATTTCTACGGCTTCAAGGTGTTCACATTCTCATGTCCATGTGGAGATAAAATGGAATGTCGGGCCCGACGTAAGCGCTTCGACAAAGGTGTAAGTGTTCGAGAGATCGCCCACATCTGGCTGATGGAAAGCAACTTTACTGCGTTTTGCACGTACGACTAGAGCTACAAAAATGGTCTTATTCCCTGAGATTAAAACTTTTGAGCTCAGGCGGTTGAAAATTCCGGAGAAGACGTTGGGGCAGAGAGCAAAGGATATTTTCATCAATCGGTTAAAGGCGTTAGACGCCTTAAAGGGAAATGGGAATTTTTAAACTCTTCCAAGAGAACCCTCGGCGTGTTCCGGGAAAATAGAAAACGTTACTCGCATCTACAAGAAATGTATCCCATCGTCAATCAGATGAACAGTGAACAAATTCGTCTGGAATTCATAAGCAAAAATTGTCCTTTCGTTGCCCAACTCCCAAAGAGCACCAGGATTCTTATTCACACACACTAAGATATTCATCCTTGGGCATATACAGTATTTCATGATTACCGCAGTTGTTCGTAAGTCCGTGAAATCTGCTTTTCTGTGGTCTAGTAGAACGTTGAATAATCATTCGACCTCAAGAAGAAAAAGTGCCTAATTCAATGAAACAAATCCATTTGTGTAGGTGAGTCTCATCACCGATCCGACGTGTCTGCTTCCAAATGACGACGTCGACGAATTCTGGGCATCAGGAAAACGACGACCGCCGAACACAGACGCCATCGCCAGCGTTCCCGTTGAATAGCGCAATTCTCAAGCATCAAAATAATGCGTTATTAAATCATTGGACATTCATAAATTCTCTTTTTCGCGTAGTAAGAGGATAATTATGAAAACTTCTGAACTTTTCTGGACAATAAAACACGATTTATTATCCTATCTTCCATCGGTCCACGGGGTACTACATTCCCGGGGGTACTGGCGACGAATTTTGGTTGCACGGCAAAAACAAATTCTTGGAATGTCTTTACCACAAAATGTAACTGAACGTTAAAAGGATTACAATTTCTTCACAGAATAAAACGGATAAAGCGGAGAAACTAAGGTGAGGACATTTCAAGAACAGCAACACAAGTTCCACCCAGAATTTCCGCTGTAAGTACACTTATCAACCAGTCAAGCAGTTATTGTTTCGATCTTCACCTCATGCAGTCACGCCGCGGTTTTCTCACACGGGAGATCAAGGTTGATGAGCCGGGATAACTTTTTTTCTTTAAAGAACGAAATACGAGGTCTGCAGAAGCTGAAGCCGAAGCACCAAAAAACAAATGATCTGAACACATCTGCATCCGAAGTACAGTACGTTCAACCGAACCTTCGACATATTTCAAACCAAGTGATAGAAGTTCATAAGAGCTACCGTAATTATAACATCACCAACGTTACTAGATTCCAGCTCAGAATTTCAAGACATGGTGATGACACTGATTTTACAAACAAACCAATGCATCTTCCCTGCGGCAAATATATTGCGCCGTCTGAAACCAGAAGTCTGAACGCAATTTCCAGGCGATACAAGGGATGGTCCTGAATTTTGTGAAAAATTAGAGTGCATAACCAGGAATTTCTAAATTCTGGAAATGTAGTGAAATAAACTTTCTGCCCATTTCGGTTATTATTTTCTTTCCATGAATCCAATCTGAAGTATTTGAACTTTTACTCCGTTAAGTATTTAAACAATTACTTTAGATCATTAATTGACACGCGGAAACATTTCGAACTTAAGTATTTATTTTCTGAGCTTTTGGGGTATTTTTTTCAATTCAAAGATGGATGAATGAATAAAAACGTTGCAACCACTTGGGGTGAAGTCATGGACTTGACTTTGAAAATGTATCCACCATCCCTCGTACACGTGAAGAAATTTCCATGTACATGCCGAAAATGACTAACCGTTCACATAAAACACGACGGATGGAACCCAACGCCTAAATATATGGGGAATACGGCTCCATGAAAAGATCACGACACGTCATTGGTGAATCGCGAAAATAACCCATTCTCAAAGATCTGAACGGGAAAAGGAGACAATGGCAAGACCGAGAAAACAAAACTTGCGATACGAATTCGCGCTGTTAAACCCCAGAAGCAGGAACAAGGGTCAAGGCACTTATGAGCGCTTCAACAGCTTCCATGTCTCCCAAGTCTCGCCTTTCCGCGTCAGAGCCGCCGGTTTTCGTCCCTCCAGGCAAAACTGCGGCGGCATTCGGGCTATTGGGTTTCTTCTTAGACTTCGCAGATCCAGAGTCAGGGAATGTCAACTGATTGCTGGCAGTCGGCATTTCTGGCGGAGGACAGTCGGACGAGGTGTCGCCACTATACAGCTCTTTGATTCGATCACCCGCCCACCGAGCGAGGCGAGAGCATTCCTTCTTTTTCGCCGGAGTTGTCTTCGGTGCGCCGGCAAGGTGACCACACGTTAGCAGAATTCCATATAAACCCCGGACGTTATCTTCTTTTAATTTAACCGCCTTTAAAGGAAAGTAAATTCTATTAGAAGACTTCCACATGCAAAAAGAAAAAAATCTCAGCTGCAAAAATATATTATCGTATTGTATTTACTGAAGTACCACGCGCCATTAAATAAGGCACGCATTTCAGTCTTTTAGCTCAAATTTTGGAAAAATAATTATATCCCCACATAAAAACACGCACGAGTTTTCAATTACCAAAATACATTCTCTTAAAACTACACGGGGTATAAATCAGAATACAAACCCACTTAAAATTTGAATGATTCGAATTAAAATTTAATGATGATGTTTTGTCTCATGCAAACTGTAGAATTATTCAAAAAACCATGAAAAATAAGCAAGCGGGGAAGAAATGTTGAAAACTTAAAGCATTTCTCTTGAAAATTTGTACTGTATCTCACGATGGTGTACCGCATTTCTTGAAAGAAAAAAAAAGGTGCGCGTGCAGCAAATACAATTCAAAATGTTTATTATACAGGTAGACGCGCTCTCAAAAACGATATCCCCCATAGAACGAATTTTTATGGCGCCGGTAGACCTTTGATTACTTCCTTGATAATCTAGATTTCTTTATGATCATATTCTACAGCTATGAATTAATAATTTGAACATTTCGACACGAAAATTTCAGCGGAAATTTATGAAAAATTCTTCGACACTGACGTTCCCTCGATCAGGTCACAACAATAAACGATCTCAAATTACCTGGCAGAAATATGCACGAGCCAACTCCAAATTTTCGATACCACCCATTGTGTATCGAATTTCAGCGTATTTTTGATGATAGAAGTGTGTGTGTGGATTAAGCAGAATAATTTCTTCTAAACAGAACGCTGCTTGTCCGTACTCATGGATCTGTATATATCGATCACACAATTCCAACCACGCTTCTTGATCTCCCATGGCGAATTGAAGATAATCTGTCAGCGCCTGGAATAGAAAATCTTCGTGATTTCTAGAAAATTTTGAATTTGAGTCGAATAGCTTTCGCAGTAAAAGATAAAAACAAAACAAACCGGAATCGCTGAGAATGGACTGTCCGATACAACGATCATCCGTTTTCTGACCGAACTGTTCGTGTCATCAGCACGTATTATTGACTGATAAACTTCAATGGCCTGCTCAGTTTTATCCAAGGCTTCTAATCGCATGCCGTTCAGCTTTTTTATTCGCAAGCTTGAAGGAAACTGATCTCGAAGCTCATTCAAACAGTCCTCAGCCAGACTGTATCTGCAATATGGCTTCGAACATTAATAAATTCAACTTAGCATAATGTCGAATTGACGCGAGCCAACACGTACCGTCCGCAGTCCAGCGCAGCAATGAACACTTGCTCGAGAACCAACCATTTCTCTGAACTTAGTTTCGAAGAATGTTTCATTAAAACTTCTTCCCATAATCGAACGACTTCATCCGAACACCGAACGTTTTCTTCGCGCCACTTTCGTAACGAATTCCGAGCATTTTGCCAGTCCATGATACGCAATTCAGAATCAATTTCAGAATCTTCTTATCTCTTCACCGACCACATACCTGGGAAATTGAAAATCACATCTTTTTCAAACAGCTGCAAAATAAATTTCAAAGGAGAATCGAAGCAAGCCATATGAAAGCAACACGCACTTGGAATTAATAATTTTATAACATTGCAACGAATGTTGGAGGAACCAACAGCAAGACACGGCCAGAAAAATTGCGGGATATCAAAATAATATCATTTCCGCAATCGAGTGGCAAGTGTGATATAAAAACAAAAGAAATACCTGATCGAGGCGGGTGAAAAAAATTTTTTTGAATCGTGAGCTACAAAACTCACGGGTCCATTCACGAGAATAGATTCTTCATCACAGAATCGAGCGAAGAAGCGGAAAATTTATTCACGACACTATTTCCCACAGGCACTTACACAAGACACAACAGACCTCCGCACAACAAGTACAAAGATACCAAAACATCGTCGGGTTCGCCGTCGTCATCTAAGTCCAGGAATGGACAACAGTGAAGGACTCGAGCAAGGGCCGGAAGGAATGAAGCTTATGAGCACATAAGATCGTGAGATTCCACCAGAACAGAAACATTCAGAAGTCCACAAATCTTAAGCACCGCAACTTCCGCAAACGCGGAAGAAAAAATGTATTGTAAACTACTACACAAGTTCTTTTGAGTCTTCTGGACGTGTACATCGACAAAACAACGAGTATCTAATCTGAGCATCATCCATGATTTTTACATATAAAATAAAACTCCCCCGAGGACAGATTATTCCACGTGAAGAATCACAGCATTTCATGAGTGGCATTCGCGTTTCATTTCCCTTCCCTGTCCTTGTTACCTCAGTTTATCAAGGACGAGCTCGTATAATTTTGACGAACTTGAAGTCACTTGCCGCAGAAATCAACAATGATGCGGCACAGGTTTCTCCAAAAAAAAAAAAAAAACTTGTAGGATACAAAATGCTTCTCATTCATTGTCGTTCGCCATCACCAAATTGCAGAATCTTTACAAATTAGGGCGCTGAAAATTGTCTGTTCTAGCCTTCTCCACAAGACGAGAACACGGCGATTTTTCTCAAGAGGTACAATCTTTTTTTTTTAGAAAAAATAAGTCAAGAACGAAAAAAAAAAAAACTTCAAAAAATCCGCAAAAATTCTCTCATTTGACGGGAGATCACGGTCGCAAAATTAGCGATGAAAACTGGAAAAAATTCACAATCGATCGAGTCAATAGACACTGAAAAGACCTTGAGGGAATTATAAATTAAAAACCAAGTAAATGCCTCCGCATAGTTCTCGAAACTTACCGAGAGCCGATCAAAATGCTATAAACGATTTCAATTATCTTCTTTCTCTCGTTCGTTTTTGGCATTGGAAAGGTCATTTGGCGCGAAATTCACGGTGGTCAAGAGCATTGCTTTCCACTAACGACGAAGCAATTGGCTTTGGGCTCCATTAAATTCAGTATTTGCACCGTTTAAATTGAAAAAAAAAACACGAACACCCGTTCTGCTTCAAACCCTGTACTAATCATTTTGTCGACGAGGCGATCGACAATGGCTTTCGTAGTTTACTCACGACTGTCGCAGAAGCTTTCAAAGAACCAAATCTTCCCGAAAGGAGGACAGTCACTAACACTCAGGGAAGCCGTACAGGGAGGGCTTTGTGAAGAAGAGGGTTCGGCGATGAGCAATCTGACGAAGCAGAGGACACGGAGGAAGATGAAGAACTAGACGCTTTCGGAGCACCCACGTCTTCTTCATCCACATCTTCATTTTTCCTTTTCAGGATTCGTTCCACGATTTCACACCGTGGTCGGGGTCCTGGTTCGGGAGTGTAGCTGAATGTCAATTTCGTGGAATAGATTATGCCGTCGTCGCGGACGAGAGACACTGGCACTTGTTTAGTTTGCCGGACCCAACGCCAGCCATGCTTGAACGACGAAATATCCGGTATCACGCACAGCATATTTTCTTCACACCTGTAAAGTGTCTCGGCAGAAACGTCACCAAACCATACTGTCAAGCTCGGGGAAAAATTTTCTCCCGTTAGCTCCAACATGGAAACATCTCCGCCTCCGTTCATATTCATGCTGTGTACCACTGGAACCGGCGTTACTCGTCGCTTAACGGGCCCCATTCCTTCGCAGAACCTGTGCACAATATCAACAGCAGAATTCATCACCAAGATACTCAAATAAGTACATAAGCATCCTGGCAAATCAGTAAATTCAAAGACGCAGAAAAATCGCGCCACAAACCTGTATTCCGCTCGATCCGTGCTGATAATCGTCCAGGTGGCGCCGTCACTAATTTTTTCTCGACCATTTTCTTCAAGTTGACTCTGAAACTGTACTATGGTGTCTTGCGCAACACTCAGATACATGCGATCAGTGTCTTTGAGGTAAAACGCACATTTGTGCAGCTGAGAGACCGGATCATCCGCATTCAGAAGAACGTGCTGCTTATCGACTTTTCTGATCACCAATCGAGGCAATGCCATTCCTGTGTTCGTGCAGACCAACTTTACGGTATTTCCGTAATGGATAAAGCCGTCCCGAACGGTGAATTCCAAGGATTCGCCTTCATTGTCTTCCAGCAGGTAAATCGTGAAGGCGCCCCACAACGATGAGCTTGCACAGAAATTCTCGTTCTGAACACTGAGATATCGCGTAGATACTGTTTGGGATCTTAAACGATTAAATAAAGCAACGTGAGTGCCGGAGGCGACGCACAGCTCCGCGTTTCGCAGGCTTTGCTTTTTCTTCGATGGTTTAGAGATCACTTTGATCCTTTTTCCGTGAAAAACTCCCAGGTCCTTCTCCAAGCCATAAAACAGCTTGACACTTAGCATAAAATGCTTCCGCTTGTCGGTGTCCGATATGAACAAGGTCTTCGCAGTCGACACGCTCTTGTTTTCGGCAAAATCCAGAGGTTGCATATCGTCGCAATTGTTTCCGATCCCGATAAATGCACATAAATTTTCAGGCTCTTTCTTATTATCAGCAAAGCGCTTTTTCCGCCATCCATCACCAAGTAGACTAACACACGGTGGAGGACAGAAGAATCTCTTCTCATTCCCGTAGGATTTTTGTACGACTTTCGCGTGCGTCACAATCACGACCATGTCCTGGCGGTCTCGAAGGTAATCTCGCATGGCTTGCCTCGTCAACGGCGAACCTCCACCTTTATCATTTTCTTCTGGCGAGTCACGCGCCGACTCGGATGGCCGGTCGTCAATTTCACCGGGTGGTTGCGGTGGGGAACTTCTCATGGGTTTTAACAACGGAACACTTGGTCGAACATTGGAATGAGCAGGAGGGGGAGACGCAGCAGCTGCCTGAAGAGCTGCTTGTTGCATTCGTTCCATCCATGAGTTGTCTGCCATACCCATGAAGGGAATAAAATTAGAATATCCCATGTGATTCCCGAGACCGATTGAAGAATGGGAGAGAGGGTGACCTCGCTGCGAGAATGTCGTGAGATCCATCGCTCCGGCACTTGAGGATTCTGAATCTTCCAGTCTGCCCGACCCCTATGAACGCATCTTCACCTGGGAAAAGTTGCGGTTATGAGCTCTACAAAGCTGAAATCCCGAATCACACCGACTCACCTCCAAAAGTGGTATTTCTCTGATGCTCATAGGTACTAGCGATCACAGACGCTAGAAAAATTAATACCTTGATCACTGATTCAAAATGTTTCACCGATTACCTCGATAAGTCACATTCCTGAAAAGCTGCGAAATCCTGATGAAAATGATCAGAAAAAAAATTACTCATAGCACTGATATTGAACCAACTCAGAGTTTCCGGATATGAAAGAAAGGAATGACTGTGGACGCGACTTGAAGTTAAGCCAGACGAGTGTCTTCGCTTGAAGACACTTCCGCTGAAATTTGCTATACGCGCTCAAGCTTACACCGGGAACACTAAGAAAACCTGGGTAATATTTGATATTCATAATTGCGTCCCAACTTTTCAGAACTAGGACCAAATTGAATAATTTGATTTCTCACGAGTTCGCCTGAATGTAGCTCCACAAACGATGTACAGTACTGTAACTCCCGATTGCCAATAAAACAGTACTTTTCGGAAACCCCGATTTCCTATTGCTACCCTGTTCCTTGATAAAGCAATACTGCATTGCCTTACATTCAGCTAAGATTTCACTTCATAATTCCAAAATCGGTCAAAACGACGGCTCGTCAGAGCGCTTTCGGACATGCCTTCCCGAAGCCTGTCCTAAACATGAACATTGCTTCAACGTCGTTGATCATTTCACCTCAAACTGCTGGGTACATTTGAAACGTATCTCGATTTATCAGCGATGCTTGTAGATGTCACTCGAATTTTTTCTAGAGCCGCTCGTGTCACGGGCCCCGTGTGCCCGTGTTCCCCCCGCTGGACCTCAATGACAGAGGGTACATGTGCAGTATTAGCCTAACCCAATCCATTCGAAAATGCGTTGCGCCTCCCTTGCCTGTAAACGTGTGTACAGTTCAGTACTGTATTCCCAATACAGTATTGTTGGGCCACACACTTCGAAAACTCAATTTCGTTGTACGGCAATTAAGATGGTGACCCAAACCAGAGAACGAGGCTTATACAATATGCACTACAGTATACAAAACGTTTCAGAGTGGGGTTGTTGTGGAAGTGGATTTTCAGGATTCAAGTTACGTCTGAAATAAGCGCAGTTGATAAACCGGAGGATGTTTCAAATTTACCCAGCTGTCTCGTGTGACTACAATGCAGTGAATCAGCAATCACTGAAGGAGTACAATACAAGTGTACAGTACAACAATATGGCTTGCATTGGTAGGCTTGTAGGATAACATGGCTTTTGGCATGTGTATCCCCTGGAAGAGGTTGATGTGGATTAGAGGCAGTTGGATTTCTGTTTTAAGTGGTAACCGGTTGTGATATGGTGTATTTCTGTCACAATGAGTGAGCAGTGTATTAGGGAACTTATTTCTTGAAATACTCCCTCTTCAAAGTTGGCTCGGTCGTGTTTAATTAGTCATGTGTTTCTAAGGATTTCCGTGTGTGCTCGGAACTATCTTGAACGCTTTGAACAATATCCACTGGAATGTTCTTCTCATGAATATACTTGTACAATGCATTTGATTCTGATGTTGGGGATCTGTTTAGTTAATCATCGCTTTCTCTGTGTCCTTCGTGCTGTTTTGGATATCAATGCAAGTTGTTCTCGTGTTCGCCTTTGAGTCTGTGAGACCCATGTACGTTTTAGGCAAAATCATGCGCGCGCCTAACCATTGCACTTCTGGCACATGATTGTATTTTCCCCATAAGGTTTGATGAATGTGAAAAATTATTTTCGCTTTTTCAGGGTTTGACATTACTTGTTGCATTGATTGAACGCACTTGCCGACCGATCAGCAACGCTTCCTGTTGGGAGCTGGTTGCTGCCGAAAGTCGATCTTGCTCGAAACCCTCTCATAAAATGGCTTCAAGCGGGGAAGAAATTTCGGACGAAGAGTACGACTGGGATTACTACCGTGGAGAAGACGACCCTGAAGAGACTGAGGCGTCAAGCTCGGATCCCGAACACTTCGCCTACGAATGCCTCAATGTGGAAGCCATTGAACGTCTATTCAACGAAAGCGTGGATGCAGTTAGCAATGCGTTCAACATCAAGCCGTCGCTTGCCCGTCCACTTCTTCATGGGTATCAATGGGATTTGAAAGCTGTGCTTTCGGAAGGTGCTGAAAATTTAGATGGAGTGCTTGTGAAAACCCACGTGAAGCCGGTTACTTGTAACGAGCCAGGTGGTGCCCAACAAGTTGGTGGCTTCATGCTGTGCCCCGTTTGCATTTCGAAGAATCCAAAAGAGTGTTTCGCCTCCCTTGCGTGTAAACATATGTTCTGCAAAGATTGTTGGGCCACACATTTCGAAACTCAAGTTCGTTGTGGAACCTCCACCGGAATCTCTTGCATGGCACAAAGTTGTGGAGTATTGGCACCCGAGGACTTCGTTCTCCCGTTGCTTTCACTTGCCTCTCTCAGAGAGCAGTATCAATATCTGGCCTTTTGTGATCATGTAAAGGCATATCCCCTCCTCCGATTTTGTCCTGGTCCGAAGTGCAGCAAAATTATCAAGGTATGTTTTTCAAAAGTTCGCTTGAAAACATTCGAGACTAATACTTTTATTGTGATCCTAGGTGCGTGAGGCCGAAGCCAAGCGAATCATTTGTGTATCCTGCAAAACGTCGTTCTGCTTTCGTTGTTCTTGTGATTATCATGCCCCAGCTTCTTGTGAAGTTATCAAGAAGTGGCTGACGAAGTGTGCTGATGACAGTGAAACTGCAAATTACATCAGTGCGTTGACCAAAGACTGTCCGAAATGTAATGTTTGCATTGAGAAAAATGGTGGCTGCAATCACATGCAATGCTCAAAATGCAAGCATGACTTCTGTTGGATGTGTCTTGGGCCATGGAAGTCTCACGGCACAGAATATTATGGTTGCTCAAGATACAATGAAAATCCGAATATTGCCTGCGAATCGGCGAGTGCCAAGGCTCGCGAAGCTTTGAAAAAATACCTTTTCTATTATGAGAGATGGGAAAATCATGCAAAAAGCCTGAAGTTGGAAGAAAACACGACAAAACGAATAAAGCAGCGGATTCAAGAAAAAGTCATGGCGGGTCAGGGAACTTGGATTGACTGGCAATACTTGCTGGAGGCCACAAGTCTTCTCGCCAAGTGTCGGTACAGTCTGCAGTATACATATGCATACGCATATTACCTGGAGCCTGGACCGCTGAAGGAGTTGTTCGAATATCAGCAGTCCCAACTAGAAACGGAAATTGAAAATTTATCATGGAAAATAGAAAGAGCTGAAAGCACGGATCGTGGGGACATTGAAAGTCAGATGTGTGTTGCCGAAAAACGAAGAGCAACTCTATTCAAAGACTTTTATTGCGGTAAAATGGGGAGCAAAGCCTAGAGCGCATTTGGAATTCCATTGACATTTTTGTGTGTGTTGATCTCGTTGCTTTCTTGTAAAGAAAATTCATTTTTTGATTGTTCTGGAAAGTTACATGTTGCATGAAGAATTTGCAGTGTTCGGCTAAATTACCTGAGAGGTGAACGACAACCGCGTTGAGAATAAAATTAACTTTTAATTGTCCTTATGGGTTTTACGATCTTATGACAACGATTTTGATGAATTCAACATCGGGGAAGTTTTTTTTTTTTCTTGCAGGATGTGCCTCGCGTGAGTCTTGGACGTCGTTGGTTGAGATGCTAATAGATGTCGGAATAAAGTTGTGAGATGTGCGTTTACAGTTTTTGGTGTTGCGAGTTGCAAAAGATTTAGAGGTTTTTCGTGGCCGCTCACATGCCCATCAAAAAAGTCAGGAACTCTCTCGAAGCGATGTCTTCCTTAAAAATTGCGGATTTTTGTCAGATGCTACTTTCAAAATGATATTTCCAGATCGAATCATTTCAGATTTTTTTTGTGAGAATCGCAAATGCTGAATGCATCTCCGGCAACATTGTGGAAGAATGTATTGGACGTTTCGCGTCTGGAAGCCTCGAAGGATGCCCGGCTTGTTTGCGTGGGGGGTGAAGGAGTCCCAGCAAACCGCGTAGTACTTGCTGCACAGAGCCCTTATTTTCGTCGCCTCTTGGAATCACAAACCACGGAAACGTTGGCCGGTGTTGGTCGTGTTCTGTGGTTGCATGAGCCTGACTTGCCAGCTGACGTGGTACGTCTAGTTGTTGATCGGTTGCACGGAAAGCACATTTCTTTGACTTCAAACAACCGAGAAATTTTTGAAAACATCCTGCGTAAATGGGAGGTTTACGGAAAAGAGCAAGAAGTGAATGGATTCCCTGAACCGTCTCGATCTCCTTCCCAGAAAAGTCATCGTGCTTCTTTTAAAGCTCGAATTTCGCGCTTGGGTGTTCAACCAACTCGTGCATCAATCACAAACACATCATCGTCTTTTTCGCCGAATAAACACCAATTACCACAAAATAGACAGGATAGAGCAATCTTGAATTCCAAAGTCCGGAAATTTCGTGTGAACGAGAAGTCCAATGGAGAAAAGGTTCGTATTATTCAGAAGACTCGTGGCTCAAATAAGGGAGCAACGGAAAAGAAGAGGGATGATTCATCTTCGAAGAAATCATCCCGCATTCCTGTCCGTGATTCAGAAAATAAAATCCAAGTTGCAGAAAATACTCTTCCAGCTAAGGAACGAAGAGTGAAGAACGTTTTACAAGGCCAAGAAATACTTGAAGTTCCTCAAATAGAAGAAGAGTTGCCTTTTCGGCCAATTCCGTATACGATCGATTTGGTGAGTCGTTAATCATGTTTCAATAAAAAATCTTTCCCATTATTAATATTGCTTAGAATATTATTGCACGTCGGTAGATCTCAGGTCAGAAAAATGGTGCTGAAGCGTTCCAGCGCCTTTGAACTCAAGGTTAATCTGGACGTTTGCCAAACAGACGTGTCTGAGATGGAGGTTAAAACCGTTTGCTTCCCTCTATCTTTTTTCTCTGTCTCTCAGTCTGACGAAACGTACGAGCATCTTGAAGAGGAAGATGACGTGAAACCTGTCCAGCCGACCCACGAGACTCGTAGGTTCCCAATGCATCCTGGGCATATTGAAGTGAGTCTTCGAAATCGCAGTCGATGTGTCAGTGAATGTCGTAGACGCGGTCCAATCCTTGGATGTGCCGGTTAAATTAACTTGATATTATTGTGTTACAGGAATGTGCTTCCTTTCCTAGTTGCCCGCCTACTTTCTGGAGATATTTCAAACCTCGGTAATTTAAGCATCGTATTGGTTTTGCGTATTGGAAGATAATAATCCAGTAAATATACTTGCAGAATATTAATCCCAAAACAAGGGGAGATAATAATATCAGACAAAAAATCCTTATGAAGATAAATTCGTTGTATAGAGTCTGTCTGTATTATGAACTGTGTGGATGATTAAGGCTAGGGATGGGGCAATGTGAAAGAGTGGAAAAAATTCTGTTTTCAACTTGGCAACCACAAGTGTTCAGTCCTGGAAACGAACATTTAAATTTGTGATCTTCTCATGGCAATTCCCAAGATTCATTTCACTGCTTCTCTGACATACAGACACGATTAATGAAGAATCATTTTTTTTTTGGTAGACAACGTGTTTCCTTTCAAGTAACTCATTTTGGTAGGAAAGTATCATCATTGTGAGAA
Source organism: Notodromas monacha (assembly GCA_905338405.1). Lineage (NCBI taxonomy): Eukaryota > Metazoa > Arthropoda > Ostracoda > Podocopida > Cyprididae > Notodromas > Notodromas monacha. The sequence continues at coordinate 29,531 of CAJPEX010001605.1, forward strand.
AGTCACTAGATTTCTATTACCTTTACTGTACATTATTTCTGATGCACCAGCTGAAAGTCTATCCCAAGAATTTCAAACCTGTTTTTGTTTATATTTTGTTGTTTTCAAAACTCGCCGTTTCCAAACTGATGCCAGAATTTTTCCAGTCTTACGATGTGTCCCCTATTCCTTAAATATTGTATATATTAATAATTGTGATGACAAAACTTGGATGTTCCCGTTTTCTTTGGGCTTTGGTTGCGCACAAACTAGTAAGTCTCAAGTTAGTCGGTGGTTTGTACTGTATACTGAAAATCACAAATCGAGAGGTATTAGGCAGTTTTCACAAAAGTATAATCATCTTTTATTGTTGTGCTAGGTGAATGTTGAACGGATTGAAGCAAATATCTGGAAAGGACGTCGCACTATTGCGCCGTTTGCATGGGCATACATTTGCGAATACTGCGGTCACGTGACTAAGGGAGTTCGTGCAAATGATCTCGCGGAACTCCGCATTCATGTGATTGGTCATGAGCGACCACCAGATGTTAATGGGGTGCGACAAGTAAATCCGCCGGTTATGTGCAACATATGCAATAGAACATTCAAAAGGGAAGCCTCGCTGACGGGCCACATGCAGCAATTTCATGCTGAAAATCTGTTCAAGAAACACTCAACACCAAGCAGACGTAATGGGATGCTGCTCTGAGGGAGGCCCGAACTGATCTGAGTGACGAGTGACTTTCGTTTTTGTACTGATGATTTTTGATACACCTTTTTTCTGAAAAGCGAGAGGGCTTCTACGCATCTTGAAATTTAGTTTTTGCTCTTGTTGCGGGAATCAGATAATTTGTTTCTACTTCTGTAAGAATTTTTTTTTAGCTATCATTGGCATGAATATACTTCTTCCAAAGGCAACTAGTGTTGCTCGTAAATCCGTAATTAATGCTTACTATTGAAAGTAAAGTTAGTTGCATTATTTTTTCTGTGATTATTTTTCTTAATTTAATAATTTTTTTAGAGGTCAGATTTATTGTCCCTTTTAGAATACTTCAATTATGATGTCAGTGCTGGCGAATGTATCTTGCCTGTGGATATTAATAATATGACGATTTCTTCTGTTGCCGGTGGGAGTTCGTAATTTTTCTAACCGTTGTTTACTTGTTTTTAGATGTTTCGTTTCGTTGAGCTTTTTAGAATTTTTGAATGCGATTCAACGAAAAAAAATGTTACTGATTCCAGGGTATACATTTGTCGTGAAGAAATTTGTGATTCTTGATTTGTCATTTCCGAGACTATGTTTCTCTTTGTCTAAGAAAATTATGTACCTTGATTCACAGAATATTCGATAATAAGTTTGTTCATCAGAATGGACGTGAACGAAGTTGACAGTGGAGATGAAGATGTCTATGATGAGCTTATGTCTCGTGCACTGTGGGTGGATCCTGATGCCATTGATAAGATCAATGAAATAGACATGGACTTACAATTTCCAACTTCAGCTGAAGAATACTTGGCATTTGTAAGGTCTGTTCGCATATTCAATTTTTATGGAATTTTTCGTGGAAACTACGATGTGTGGCATAGTTAGATAGCAGATTGAATTCCATAGAAGTTTCTGCTTTATGCCCTCTTTTTTAATACGTGAATAAAAGCTCACAAATTTAATCCATATTTCAGAAGAGAAGCGCGAGCCTTGCCGCAAGTATTCCGAGCCGAACCTCCAGAAACCAAATGCCGCGGAAAGGATTGGAAACCAGCCATGTTTGATTTCCCGGTAAAGTGTTGAAAAAATATGTTTTGTGTTGGGTACGACGTTCCTATTCTTCGTGCGATTTTCGCAGTTCGTGACGTTGATTCCTGCTCCAGAGGGTTTTGAAGCGGATGAAGCCTGGGACAGCGAAAGAATCCATCAATTTTCCAAGTTGAGGGAAGCCGTGGATATGTTTCGTCAGTCCTACGCGAACAATTCTTCACTGCGGAATTCAATGGTAAAATCGGTTGTACGAGATTTAAATGATTACAATTTCTGCGCATTTGCCTGAAGATATAATTAGTTATTCACGCTTCGTATTAATTTTTATTGCACCTTGAATTTTGTGACCGAATTTTTTTGGGTTTGAGTGCTAATTCAAGAGCCATGGTATTTTAGGCTAAGTTATGTTTTCAACTGAAGTTAGAGTGTCAGACCTGAAGTTGTGTTTTTACCTGTGTATTTTATTTGTACATTTAGATCAAACTGAGGAGGATAAAATCAAAGGAATGGATGTCACGAGCTTTTCCAGACGCAAGTAGTGTGTCTGAGGACGCTGAAGATGTTTCAACGGACAGTGAAGCCGATGAACGTGGGAGGATAAACGCAATGCCTCTTACTCCCATGTGTACGGTTTTTTGGCCAAAGCCTGATCGTTCTTGCGGGGCCGGAATCCTAACCCACCTCGATAAAGACTCAATGGAAGGTAATCGTTGTTTGGATGAAAGCGAGACGCGGATTGGAACAGAGCCGTTGGTATCCATCATAGCTTCCATACCGCAGGTAATTTGGTGAAATCCTTAATGAGGTATGTTATACGTTGGAAGAATGGATACGAGTTATTACAATTTTAAACAATTTAACTTTGACTCGGTTAATGAAGGATGTCCTTTCCAGTGGGACGTCAGGCATTAGAAAATCGATCGAATAATCTTTAGCTACATAGAATGATCAAATCTTTCCATACTCCCGAAAACCTGAACAGATTATTTGAGACTTTTGTATGTAGAATGACGAATTCATTCCACAGTCTTTTTATTTAAGTCTTTTTAGTCTTTTTATTTCCTCGATAATGCTTAATTATATGCTTGAATTAGTGCATGATTAAGGAAGAATATCGTGGAAAGCAGGAAAAACGCCCAGAAGTATAGGTAAAAAACTCAAGTCAATAAAGAATATTTAAAAAGCCGTTATTCACATTTTCCGTAGCAATCCCCTTATTGGAAAGACAGTTGCTTCTTATGTAATCCTTCATTTAAAACAGGGTTTACCATTCGAAACCGTGATGCGCGATTACACATTGCGAACATCCATAATGTTGAGTCCATTATCCGTTTTACCACTATACTAAAAATATTTTTTTTAAGTAGGTGAGAGTCCGGGAATTGCTGGATTTGCATGTGGAGCGGATGCGCGACATCGGTTTCTCACATTTCCAAGGAAGTTGGTTGTTCGCCTTATTGTGTGCCATCAAAAAACCGCTTTTGGCCGAGACGACATCGACACTGCGAGAACTTGCTAAGCTCTGCTCGATTTATAGAGCGAGGCTGGTCGGTTGATTTAAAATTTTTTATTCAGTTTTCTAGTTGGTGATCTTCATGACGTTTTATTATTTTTTCAGCCTCATCGAGACCATAAACTATTATGGAGTCTCAATTTGTTCATCTGTATCGTGGCACGATATTTTGATCAGCTGGACCTTCTGCATTCTCGTACCTGAGCCGTTTTACCGTACTGTGTGATTTTTACTTGCGAATTTCGAGTTACGCGTGCGCTGAAAGTGGAACACGTTTTGTGGAAAGGTTTTCATATACTTGAAGTTTTCGAAAGTTTTCCATCAACAAGTTCAGCCTCGTGTAAGAATTTTAACTGTCTGAAATTATTCCGTAGGCGGCTTAACTCCCTGTGCGCGTGGTTCCGGTGCGGGTTGTATTTATTCGAGGTGTGACACGATGTTTCTCGTTCGGCGTTCTGCTTCCCTTGCGCATCAGTTGCCTCGTAGCGCTCGAAAGGTGAGACTGGGAATGTGATCACGTGTAGCTTGTAATTTTCCATGTTTTCATCTCGAATTTTTAAGATAAACAAGAACGCTATTGCTGCCCTGGTCTTGAACGGATCAGCGAAACATGCTGAGCTAAGGGAAAGAAATTTCGCGACGGGAAATGTCGCCAAGGCAGCCGAAGTTTCTTCTATTTTAGAAGACAGGATTCTTGGAGCTTCTACAAAGATCGATTTAGAAGAAACTGGTGAGTTATCTATAGTTTTTTAAATCAAATTTTTGCTTAAATCCTTTTTTTCCTATTTTTAAGGACGTGTTCTGAGCATCGGTGACGGTATTGCCCGCGTCTATGGTTTAAAGAATATTCAGGCCGAAGAAATGGTTGAATTCTCATCCGGACTGAAGGTAGGTGCTATTTTCATGAATGGCTCAAATGCTATTCTGAGGTTTGGAATACTCTTAATCGTTTACAGAAACAAGTCTATTAAAATTTCTTTCTTCATTGATTTTTAGTTCCATTGCCTGCAGTGAAAAAAGTAGGTTGGGTTTATCGACTGCGAAATTTATGTTTGATGTCAGGGAATGGCGTTGAACTTGGAACCTGACAATGTGGGTGTCGTCGTATTTGGTAACGATAAGCTTATTAAGGAGGGTGATATCGTCAAAAGAACCGGTGCTATCGTTGATGTACCCGTTGGTGACGACCTGCTTGGTCGTGTTGTCGACGCTTTGGGAAATGCCATCGATGGAAAAGGACCAGTCAAGTCGCAGTCGAGGTACGCCATTCGATATCTTGAAGCTTACGACTGCACAATTCGTGCACGTAAGGAGTTTGCTACCTGTAAGTTTCCCGTATAAATTCATGCTGCATATTCTCGTATGTGTATCTCGCGTTTTAGCCTTCCTTGTAATTTTGAAAGTAACTTGTCTTCCTCTGGTCCGGATTAGTTTGAATATCCGAGTCATGTTAATGCGTAATGTACACATGATTTTAATTTTTGAAATTTGTGTAACTCTGCTCTTTTATTAATTTTTAATCTGGATAATTTTAATTTTAGGTCTCGTGTTGGAGTCAAAGCCCCAGGCATCATTCCACGCATCAGTGTGCGGGAACCCATGCAAAGTGGCATCAAAGCCGTAGATTCTCTTGTACCGATTGGACGTGGTCAGCGAGAACTGATCATTGGTGATCGGCAGACGGGGTGAGGGGCCATACCATTTGTAAACTTTAAAATTTTTATTTAAGCGGATTTTTTTTCAGCAAAACCGCTATCGCCATCGATACAATCATCAACCAGAAGCGATTCAATGACGGTGCTGATGAAAAGAAGAAATTGTACTGTATTTATGTCGCTATTGGCCAGAAGCGATCGACCGTTGCCCAGATCGTTAAGCGATTGACTGATTCTGGTAATAGAACTTTTCTTCTACCGTTCTTCAAGTTGCCACGCACAATTTATATATTTCATGACTTTCAGAGATAGACCCGTCACAACTTACACTTTTCGACGTGTACTTCGTTAATCTTCCGCTTTGTGATGTAATCGAGGCTTACAGTGTTTCAATACAATTTTCTAGACAAAAATCCAACTTAGTGAACCGAAGACATTTTTTGGGGAAAATTTGACGTTAGAACAGCTTCTTTTTAGTTAGATTTAAAATATACTTCAACCTTGTTTCCCTAGCGCCAAGAAAAAAATTACCTCATTACCAATACGGCTGACTTTTAAAATCACTTACGGATGGCTTTCTGAGAGTTGAACGGACTTCGTCTAAAAAAAATTTTTTTTCTTTTTTGTTACAGTAAAAAATTTAATGATTAATGTTGTCCTTCAGATGCGATGCGATATACAATCGTTGTGTCAGCAACTGCCTCAGATGCAGCCCCGCTGCAATATCTTGCACCGTACACCGGGTGTGCTCTGGGTGAACACTTCCGTGATAATGGCAAGCACGCCCTGATCATCTTCGACGACTTGTCTAAACAGGCGGTCGCTTACCGTCAGATGTCCCTGCTGTTGCGGCGACCTCCAGGTCGTGAAGCTTATCCTGGTGATGTATTCTACTTGCACTCTCGTCTCCTCGAACGAGCTGCAAAGATGAATGAGACTCATGGAGGCGGGTCACTTACTGCCTTGCCTGTCATTGAAACCCAGGTACAGTAACAGTACTGTGTTTTGCGTCTTTAGTGGATGTCGAACATCATGGTGGGAATGGTCAAATATCTGGGGTAGCACTGTTTCAGTTTTCCGATTAAAACCGTCTAATTCACGTTCCACTTAAAGGCATGAAGAAAGACTACTGTAAATTTACGATTGATACTTTAGGCCGGCGACGTGTCAGCGTACATCCCCACAAACGTGATTTCCATCACAGACGGGCAGATTTTCCTGGAAACAGAATTATTCTACAAGGGCATCCGACCAGCTATCAATGTCGGTCTTTCTGTGTCGCGTGTCGGTTCTGCTGCCCAAACAAAGGCTATGAAGCAGGTTGCCGGAAGTATGAAGCTCGAGTTGGCCCAGTACCGTGAAGTGGCAGCTTTTGCGCAGTTCGGTTCCGACTTGGATGCCGCCACACAGCAACTGTTGAACCGCGGCGTTCGACTCACTGAACTTTTGAAGCAAGGGCAATATGGTGAGACTTTCAAGTACAGTACAATAATATATTCTTAATTCTGTTGGGTTGTAAAATATTAGAAAACTGTCAAGTAATTAATATCTCACGCTTGAGACATTTTTGCTTACTTCAAGGTACTGCTTTTAGTTTTTATTTTATTCAGGCGTTCTTGAGTTGCCTTTGTGTACTCTAGTTAGTCTAGTAGACCATTTTTATCGTCTTTTCGTGGAAATGATTGTCACTGCAATTGGTTTGTGATCCGAATAGCCGGTATTTCTAGTTCTGTATTTCGGTTCGGATTGCATTTTCCAGATCCATCCCTGACGAGCCTTGTTCTATTCATCTATTTTCAGTTCCCATGGCGATTGAAGAGCAGGTAGCGATTATTTATTGTGGTGTGCGAGGTTTCTTGGACAAAGTTGATCCAGCCAAAATCACTGCATTCGAGAAAGACTTCAAAGCTCACATCCTGTAAGTACAGTTTTTCCGGACTTTCTTACGGTACTTCAATTTTCCTTGTGAGAAAACTAAACTCAAGCATATCTGATATCTCCGAGCGTCTTGAAACTCAAAATATGACCGAACTTGAAGGGCTACATTTCAATTTTCTATGCTTTCATTGGTTGGAATTCTTCAGCACTATTCGCCGTATTTTCTGTTCGTGCATCGTAATTAGAACCTTTAGTACTCATACTCGGAAGTTGAATGTGAGAAATTCGGAATTCAAGTTGATCGATTGCATCCTTCACTTGTGATCAGGATCCAAACTTGCTCTTTTTAGAACTGCTTTTCATGTTGCTTTAGGGTAATAATAATTTTGGAATTTTTAAATTTCCCTCTAGATCTTCCCATAAGGATATCTTGGAGACAATCGCAAAAGATGGTCAGCTTACGCCTGAGACTGACGGGAAGTTGAAAAAAGTGGTCTCTGACTTCGTTTCCGGCTGGTCGGGTTAAGTCGTGCAATGTTCAGATGAAAATTTCGGAAACAATCCAGACGTGTTTGTTTTCGGCGGTGCGAAAAGGTGTTAGTTATTCGAATTCCCGTGTCACAGCTCGGCGGTGATTGAACGATTCAAGCGTTCTGTCTCCGTAAAAGTGGTTCGTTAGAATTCTTGTTCAACGCTTTGTTCTTTTTATTTCATTGTGTGTCCAGTCACATTTTTTAAACGTCCGGAAGTTCGAGTAAAAACCACGAATTTCTTGACTGATTCACTGATCATTCTGTCCATGGTTAAATTTGGGTCGCGCCTTCTACCAATCCAATCTTACGATTATTCAGCATTTCAGCGTCTGAAACTTGGAGCACTTCTTATTCAGCGCTGCGCTGAAAGCAATATTGGGGAGTTATTCACGAGAAGTGGTTTCTTTTCGTTTGCGGTTCGTACGCCGAGAGAAATGCTAAATTTCTGTATTTATTCCTTTACCACGCATCAACCAACCTTCAACTGATGTACTGCACCCGTTACAACACCTGCCGAAAAATTCAGTACAGCTCCTTCGGTCTTTATCTCTTCGTCTTTTTTTCTTACAAAAATGAATGTGCTCAACGTGATTTAAGAGCATTATCTTGTTTTTTATAGCAGTCAAATTTATGGGCTGGAAATTCCGCTACAACGAATCTAATCATGAGGAATTTTGTTTTTCTGTTTTCAACAGTTTCTCCATGGATCAATGTTATAAAAATCACATTTTTATGAACTCATTTTAAATAATCTCAATGTAACAATTTTTACTCTTGATTCTTTAGGTGGGTCGTGGAGTTGAGAATTAACAAAATCTAACATGTGAAGTGTTGATCTATAGAGAAAATGTAGTGTTAAACAAAATAAACAGAATGACACATTTCTTGAAAGTTCGTGAAACTGCTGCGAACATTACTGTGCTCAATAAGTAATGGTGGTGCCCAACTAAGAAGGGCGAGGGGGCGGGCCACATTGCAAGGAGAGTCTTTGCGGGTCACATGAAAAAATTATGGATTATTATTTTGAAAATGTAGATGGAGGGTTAAAAATGAATATGTTCCTTTCACTGTCTTTTACCTTTTACTGGCCTGAAATTAATCAAATTAACTCGGTATTGGTGAACATATTTTATCTGATGGTAAGACTGGTACATAGAAAATAACATTCATATTTGAAAAACAACTCTATAAAACACTTCGGAAAAATTAATATCCTAGCTAAAACGTCAGAATAGCGGGTAGAATCGGAAAACAGTACAGATAAGCCAAAGTATAATTGCATGCGTAATGGCCGGAGACCCGAACTGATCATGTCAAAGCGATTGGTCATCTTTAAATTCATCAGAATTAAAAATATTGTTTTTATAGTGATGATATTTTGAATTAAGTAGCGAGTAACACAAAAGAAAGATGCTATTGATTACCCCGGGATTTCTTGAAATTTATATTCAGGAGTTGGACCAATCTGCATGTTGGTCGAAGAAAGTAATATTTCTGGTGGCTTGTGGGCTGACGGTCATGGGCCAGACAGAAATGCTCCAAGGGCCAGATCCGGCCCGCGGGCCGTATCTTGGGCACCCCTGGGTGCGAATAATGCGTGTACAGTACACATAATAGAGGGCCGTCTGGATTCTTTCCTCAACATAGAAACTCAGCTAGTAAACATTCTTCAGAAAAGAATTCAAGATATGATCTACAATAGATAAAGCCGCAGGAATGGGATAATGAAAACCAAACCCGAATCGATCACCGACATAAAAATACATGACTTTTTCCGCGGCCGACTTCCTCTTGTTCTTGGCCACCGTTGCCAGCAAGTCTCGTTTCCTCTGAGTCAAATGCTCGTCAGACAAAAACTTTGCGAAACGCAACTTGGTTAATCCTTGGGCGAGAACTTGCACCAGCTTATCCGTTAAATCCGGAGGAGTCGTCAGTTGAACAGTTCGCAGTTGCGTCAACCGAGTCAAAGTCCGAACCGCGTCGTCGACCGGAACTGATGCGACACCCGACAGGAACAGCAATTGCAACGTGTCGGGAAGTGCGTCCATGTCACGTCGGTTGGGTGCCCAGTCAGCTTCCAGAGCAAAATGAGTGAGGTTTGGCAGAAGGGTTAGGAGGGAAACCAGGCTCACGGCGTAGCAATTCTGTCCAGCAAATTTAAACGTTGGGAATAAGGTTTCTTCCTATGATTTACACGAGTGTACAATATAATGTACTGTAGTCAAACCTCTTTGAGTCGAACTTCATAGGACCAGGAGAGAAATTAGTGAGTTTTCGATTAAGGGAAACAAGCATCTTAATTTGTCACGATACATACGAGGGTTCTAACAAGAGTTATCGGAATGGAAATGAAAATGGCGTCTAATCAAGCTGAAAAAAAAATTATTCTGTAGGAAAAACATATTCTTTGGCACACAAAAAAATCAGCCCTGTTTGACAACTTTATTTAATGTTTTGCAAAATTCACTGTGGCAGAGTTTTGCTATCCACTTAATAGATGAGGCGCCCTTCCTGCAGTTATTTTTTTTGGTAGCCCAGCGTTTCCCTCAGAATTTTTGAAATCAACCTGGCATCAATTCCAAGGGTTGCCTTGAGGTCTTCCAAGGTGATTCCGCCATTTTCATTGATGGCCACCTTCACAGCCGCCACATTGGCACAACCACGTTGGCACAGCCGCCACATTGGCACAACCACGTTGACACAGCCGCCACATTGGCGCCTGTGAAGGCGGCTGTTGATGAAAATGGCGGAATTACCTTGGAAGACTTGGAGTAAACCCTTGGAATTAGTTAGCAAAACTCTGTCATGGTGAATTTTGCAAAACAAAAAAAAATTTTCAAACAGGGCTAATTTTTTTTATGTTCCGAAGAATATTTTTTTCCTGAAGAATAATTTTTTCCAGCTCGATTAGACGCCATTTTCATTTCCATTCCGAGAACTTTTGTTAGAACCCTCGTAAGAAAGATGAATTACAGGAAATAGTAATTGGTGATATTCTGTGCATTAAATTGTGTTTTTTTCAATTACAGTAGTTGACAGGATGCTGAACGTGGAGGAAAGACTGATTGGGCAAATGTTGCCCCATCAGTCTTTCACTTCCTGCCAACGCACATGAAGTTGCATTTTTATTTCTTCAATTCTTATGTTATTCCTGTCTCAATAATAAATTTAATAGCCAAAAAACCTCCATAAAATGTGAGCTGTGGAGAGGTGCAAGAGAAAATCACGCGGCTCGAAAATGCTGAGGGGCCAAAACTCGTGTAGGCCTAAAAATCTTGCGGAAAATGAAAATCCCGTGAATGAAAAAAAATTATGAAAGTTTGTCTGAGGTTTTCCTTCCAACCGCTTTGAAAAATCAGGATTACGTTTCTGGAGAGAAAAATAAAAGGGGAAGCCTGATAAATATGCAGCCTTCATCTCGAACTGTAATTCTTGAATTTGTTTTGAATAAAAACATTCTACTTTCCACTGATCTTCACAGATCAGCTATAATTTGTTAATAATAGAAACAGGTTGAATGTTCAAGTCTTTAAATATTTGTATTGCATAGAATTTGAAGGCAAAATGAGTATTCAGAGGGGTGGGTGCTAATTTATAAATAATATAATAAGATGCATGAAGAAAAGCAATTTTGAAGATTAAATACCCATTCCATCAACTGTCCATCATATACAAATACCTCTGGAATTATATTTTACTTCTGGGAAGTTCAGGCAGAGAACACATTTTGACAGTGGCAGTGGTGCTGATTGTGTATATATATATATACACACACCATTGTATATTGTAATTATATAAAGTTGATATATCTGTTATTTTATGTGATCCACGGTCACATAAATGCCTGTGGGTTGGGAAGACCAAGTTGGGAAAAATCCAGTTAGTAAGTACTGTATCCTATTCTCTTGAGAAATCTCCAATCCGATTACTAGCAAGGATAAAGGAAAAATGCCAATATCCAGTGAAGAATTTTTTTTTCATTTTTCATGCAAAATTGTTCGCAGGATAAGGAAAAATATCAAACCTTTTTCCAATTTGGGCCTTGGTTCAAAAATAAAAATTTTTAATTTTCAGTGCTCATGGGCACACAATTTTGCAAAAATATCACAACTTCAACAGACATATGGAGGGATTTGACTGATGAAAGTGCAATAAGTCATTTTGATACTCACCTGTAATATGATTCATTTCAAATTTCATGAGGAACCAACCTGGCAAGTGATACGCAGCTTTTTCAAACCAACCAAATTCTCCGCTTTGCACCCATTCACAAATGCAGACAAAGGAGTTTCAAAGTAGCGCAAATACAGCGTGTCCATATTTTCATCCACCATTTTGGCAACAGTAACTGCCTCCTGTGCCCTGGCTATCCTGCATCCCAACTTGTTCAACTTCCTACCATTCATTCTCTGGAAACACAACAATGCAGTGGAACTCGCTGGATGATCAACAATGTCCAATTCAATCAGATGTCCTCTCTTCTGCTGTCCACTTTTCATCAAGTCTGCCTCATCAAAAACTGGTGATGGTTGTCTGCACAGACCCTCTAGAAGAGGATCCGCACTTTTTGGTGCGAGGTGACTGGATTTCCTGATGGTCAAGCTCACTAATGTGGGGAACTGGGCTAAAGCAGCCAGAGAAGCTTCAGACAAATCGCAGCCAACAATGGTGAGGCACTTCAAGTGAGAACAGTTCTCTGCCACCTCCAGCAACTGAGAAGCTGGAATCTGCTCCCAGAACGAAAACAGCTTCAGGGTTTCCACATTTTGGCATGTTTGGGAAATCAGAGTCAAGTAGCTCTGCGGGGACGAGGAAAAAAACAGAATTGATATGGTTTTGAAGAATAAGCTAATGCGATTTGTTTCTGTTGAAAACCTGCTGCAAACTGAATATATAAAACCACCTATGACGAGTAAAATATTAAAAAATCCTTGCTGGGTGCCTGATACTGTATGTATACGGACACCCGAAATGCGGACGATTTGACTCATAGAAAATTTCAACTTTAAAAATCTGCCACACTAATTTCTCAATATATGTGGGAAATTTTCCAAAAGGCCCAGTAGAGAAATAAAAATGTCGAAATCGATCATGAACAACTTGAGCTATGGACATAAACTAAAATTCTTATTGGTAACTTATTCCTCGAATTTACTCTGATGTAATTTCCAAAACGGGCTAAATTGAGTACTTGGTGTATTCCCTTTTCATCCGAGTTTTTTTTATCAGCTGTGTACAGCAGTATATCATAAAATACTCTTGACAAGCTTATTTTTTGCATTTTGTATTCTCTTTATATTCATGCCAAAATAATAACACCGAGTACACGCGGGGCTTTCTTCTGCAAAATGATTTTCTGGGCTTTATAACAGTAAAAAAACACTTTTTATTGACATTTAGCAGACTTTCTCCAATTATTTGCAGAATACGAGAAGTGATTATACAGTACAGTATAATATTTTCCTATTGAAATCTTTAATGGGAGAAAAGGTGACCAGTTCCGACAAATGAACACAAGTCTATCAACAGTGACGATTGATTTGAGCATCCATTCGTCAATTAAATTGAGAGGAAATGACTGACATTTTTCAAATGATGAACTAAAAAATAAAATCATACAGTACTAACATTCAAGTCCTTATCAATCTTCACGGTCAGCTGCTTGACATTCGAACCAATCCAATGAGCAAGTAAGGCGTCTTCCCTGAACCTGTTCTGGACAGCAAAATTTAACTTCCGCCATAACGCCGGATTGCTCGCATTTTTCTCCCACTGCCTCGAAACTTTCTTGCAGGAGAGAAGATCTCGTAGAGGAAGGAATGAAAAAACTTTCACAAAGATTTCATCAGGAAGTCTGTCTAGTTTGGCTGATTCTTCTGCTGCCAACAGCAGTTTTTGACGCGGGCGGGTTAATCCGAAGTTTCTCGGCCACATTCCCGAAGAAACTTTTATCTGAATCTGTATAGTTAACGATGAATTTCACCAGACTTCACCGAAGGTAACAAAGCAGAGTTATTCTTGTTGATGCCGGGTATATAGCTTACAGTATCTCTAATAAGTTGGGTTTATACAATAGCCATACTGCAGGGACTGTATTAAGAAAAATGTATACAGTAAACTTAATTACAGGATAGCGGTTAAGAACATCATATCAGCAGTATTGTATCGTATTATTTCTGACAAAGCTTGATTCTTACTGCATATATAAAGGGTTCTGAATATCATATATCAACGGTATTTTTATTCTTTATAATTTGAAACATATTCATCGCATGAGTTATATTTTATACCTACTTGCGCTGTGAGAAATACGAACAAATCAAGGTTACGCAGCAGAAAGTGGAATGATTTGCAAAAAACAACATCTTTCAAGATTATTAAAAGCTATATAAACCTTATGTTGAATAATGTGATGTACATTATGACTACAGTATAAGCACAGTATAATTCCGTTCCGTGTTTGAAATATAATATTGTATTGTATTATCAACTGCAATAACATGATGGAAGGATTATCGCGGTAATCGAAAAACATTTTTGCTGTGGAAAGGTTGCTAATAATGCATATGAGGAAAAAGTGAAGTAATTTGAAACACGGATTTCTCAAGGAATTTTCAAATTGGAAAAACTTTATGTGGGTAACATTTCAACGCCAAGACTTTATTTGAACGGGTTGCCACCTATGTTGGGTTAAATAAAAGAGAGCACGGATGATGCTTTTGCATTGAAATACTTTTCAGATAGGAATGCTGGGCATGCATTTTAAAAGTTGGAATATAGTATTTAATTGAGAATTTTGAATTTTCAGCATGGTTTGAGATTATGCTACTCATACAGCATATACAAAGTGATGTGCCAAAAAAGTGAACCGATTTTGCAATTAGGATATCTCTGTTAAAAAGTCAGCTACGACAATGAAAAAACACCAAATAAAAGCTTATTCCATTTTATTTCAAATGTTTTTTTTTGTTTTATAGTCCTATATAAGTTTCATCAAACAGTCACAAAAACCAGTTGAATGGAAACTTGAAACAAAACCCAAGATAAATACAGACAGGAAAATAAATAAGCCCATGAATACCCACCCAGGAAAAAACCAGCATCAGTAAACACAAAAATCAGCATGGCATGCACACAAAAACCCAGGATGCAGGAAATCATGCCACCAGACAACCTCCCAATCAGCTCACACTGAACACAATTGGAAGATGAGCCAGAAAAATCATGCCTGGGTGGACAAAGCAATACCTAAAAATCCTACCATGGTGCAGGGGGAAACAAATTCCTCACTGATGGGAGCAGTGAAATATCTCACTCATCAACTTTTTTCTCTCACTTCTATGTTTTCTTATGAATTTTGGGAATGTGTGCACACTGCGGAAAGTATCATGGATTTGCTGCGGCTAAATTTCTGCACCCCACTTATCCATAAAAACAACCCTGGAGAACAAGAGCTGTGAGGGAAATTCCAATGCAAATGCACAAATGCACCTAACCCCCCCCCCCCCCCGCAAACCCCAAGTATACCAAACATCATCCCCCTGGAAATTCCTCAAAATTCGCACCAGGAATGTACATTGTTTTCCTATCCTGACCATGGCAGGATTTTTAGGTATTACTTTGTCCACCCAGGCTTGATTTTTCTGGCTCATCTTCCAATGAATGTTCAGTGAACCAATTGGGTGGTTGTCTGGTTCTTTGATTTCCTGCATCTTGGTAATATTTTTTTGTGTGCATGCTGCATGAATGATTTTTGTGTTCCCTGCTGGTTTTCACCTGCTGGGTGGGTTTTTATGGGCTTATATATTTTCCTGCTGTCTGTCATTCTCTTGGATTTTGTTTCTGGCGACATGATGTGGGTTTTCATAATTTAAATGGAACTTTTGCTAGGTTTTAGAGACAGCAGCTTAGTGGGAAGAGTTGCATGACAACATTTTTTGAAAGTTTTCATTCAAATTGTCTATCTATTAGATCAAATATATAAGTCATTTTCATTTAATCCTGTACTATATTTGCATGCACCATACAGTTGACATTTTTGTTTTCAGCCCATCACCACAATCCAAATGTGCCCAAATTCCACCTTTGATAACACTACAAAAACATTCTGTGGAGAAAAGAAGATGGCAAGATGTATTGAATTCAACCAGAGCTTCTGTGATTCTGACCCATGAATTCCAGTTGCTACATGTAGGTTTTACTCCATGCGGAACCCAGAGAACTTGATTTCCCCAGAAGTCCCTCCAATGCTTCCCAGCATTGAAACAAAAACAGATTCCCCCTCTTGCAATTCACAGATTACATCAATATCAACAGTAATATGCTCAAATTCCCCAACTAAACCAGCAGCCAACAGAAGGTCCACTTTCTGGATCCTAGCCTCCCCCTGGAGCTCATTTCGTCCTGGAAACTGAAGGAAGAAGTGATATAAGCCTGATGTGGGTGCCACAAATGTTGCACTGGAACTGTTGTATCCACTTCCGGTATTCAAGTGGACTGAATTGAATTGCACAAGCATCCCTGGAAGAAATTGAAGAAGAATAATGAACTGCCAGGAAATTTCACTCTGATAATTCCATCATACTTGATTGTCTTCAAATCAAACTAGAGTAAAATGTCATTAGAACAAAGAATGCTAAAACAAACTTTTCAGTATAAAAAAACTATATTTTTAAAGTCTTTGCAGAAATCCTATATGGTACATCTTATTGAAATCTTATTACAGCAAACTTACCAATTCCAGTGTAACAATCTTATTGGAGACATGTTAAGATTTCTTAATGAAAAATCCAAAATGAACGTAGGCGCAGTCTCAAATTTCCCATTCAAAATGTGATTGTGTGACTGGTTCCTGCTGGGACATAAGGTGGAACCAAGGGCAACAACTGTATAAAATTCACTGGAACCTCCTCTGGTTCAAAACATTTTCCTGGGTTAGGAAATATGGGGAGGGGGTATAAAAACCCAAGAAAGCTCATGAAGAACTATCCTTAACATCAGACTACGTAATGTTTTCAATTTTCAATGTTTTCTTAGAGAAAGGAGGGGAGAACACACCTGAGAAGTTTTGCAGCTTTTCAACTATAGTGATGGATTATTGCTTTGGTAATTTATTCTGTCCATGAATTTTCACAGGCTTTTTCTAGCCCAATTTCCAACATTGATCAATGGAAGTCCAAGAACTACAAAAATGATGAAAGGAATGTAAAATGCTCACATTCTGTTGGAGACTGCATGGCATCATTGAGTATGCCTGCCACAGAAAAGGCAACTGCATCAGGGTCCTAAGGTTACATGGTTCAGGAAAGTACAATGGTATCATGTTTTTTATGCTGGACATGTCTATCTATGACTATTCCTATTCAGTGGACCCTTGATTAAAAAACTTCTCGCTTTGAGGAAAAATCCCTCAATTGACCAACCAAAATTTGAATAAAGAATTTTTCTGAGGAAAAATTCAAAATTTGAAAATTCAAAATATTATTTTAAGGCTGGAATTCATGGTACTGTACATACAATCTAAGTGCAAATAATACACCTGTGCACTGATGAGAAAATTCTTTCATTCTGGCACTCTAATATGTGTAATCTTGTGTCTTAAAATTTGTAACAGTGCTACACTATTCATATGTGCCTCTTATTTGTCCTTTGTTTTTCTATAGTGCTTCAATTGTTAGAAAGGTTCATTTGATATTTACTTGGAGCATTAAAAAATAAATTTAATTTTCACCTGTGTGTTTCTCCAAAAGAGAAGCCATTTTATCTTATTTGTTTTCATCAGTACTATACTTCCATAAAACAATGTAAGAGCATTTTGGGATTACAGTATACAGTATAAGATAAAGCAACAACTTATTCTGATTATAATTCATTTTCTTGCATTTTTTTATATTCAATCTTCAATTTTTTGGTTCACTAAAAAAAATTAAATTCTTCCAAATTGAAGTCTATGGGAAAATCAAGTTTTGGTTAACAAACTTTTATCTGGAACCTATTAGGTTTGTGAAACAAGGGTCCACGGTAGATCTGACCTGTAGATCAGCTATATATCTTCCACTGAGTCGCCACCAGTTGTCATGAATAAACTCCAGGCCTTCCAAATAGTTTGTCCAATAGGAATCCATTCTGCCATGATACTCCATCACATCATCTTTCTTCATGCTCACGAGGCTGTGGCCAGCGCTTGTCATAGGGTCCGTGAGTTTCCAGGCCACCAAAGAATCATGTTCAGGATGTCCTTGATGTGCCATGTTTATCCAAGGGTAAGTGACATCTGTTGGTAGATTGTAAATCAATCCTACGAAGTTGAATAAGTAAACTCCGTCCCGTGGGGCTACAAAGTATCCGATGCTGGGCTTGAAACCGCGCCCCACATTCAGCACCGCAATTTCTGGCCGGAATCCTGTTGAATACAATGAGATTCAGATCAACAGTGTTCAGAACAGTACCATGAAGACTTAGAAACATCGATGCAGGAAACATCCCCTGCGAAAACAAAAAAAAAATTATTTCCTCTTGGATTTTCATTGACATTGTATTTTTCTAAATCGTATATCCATAAAAATAAATATAGGTTTGTAATTCAATTTTCGAGTATTTTGCTCGTTCGTTAATTGAAAAATACTGTATCATCTACATCATTTAAGAATTTATTCAACAACGAAAATATCTCGATATTGTTTGTATCTATGCTACATATAGACTCTCTCCGAGGGAAATTGGAAATATATTGGGGAAAATGCTATGTAGTGGATATTCATAAGAAAAAGATTTTCCAGGTGTGAATGTGATGTTTGTTTGTAACAATATGCATGTGGACCCTTCTCAAAAATTGTATTGCTCAAGAAAAAGGATTCTCGATTTATTCGCCAAAATAATGGCGAGCATCTTCTGCAGGAGTTTTCTACTTTTCTGAGATAAACGGTACATGTTCCAAAACTAAATTTTTTGCACCGTCACACAAATGCTTTCATTTAATGAACATTTGGACTCCAGCTCAACACATCAAAATGGCATTCAAACATTTAAACCAGATTTACGTTGCGTAATGAGTTTGATCTTACTTTGCTGCACCAAAAAAAAAAAAAAAAACCCTCACATATAATTTTTGGTGAATTCTTCGCCGTCTCAAGACTATAGAGCCATGCATATTAAGCCAACCTGAATTCTACATTTTTAGCTTGAACCTTCCTCAGTCGAACTTTGTGAAGCAATTATTGCGTCCGATAATTGATTCAACTTTCCTCTGCGGGTATAATCGAAACATTTGCACTCTCGAAGCCGATTGAACATGGAATATAAAGTTTCTAGATGAATCTATTATACACAGATCAGGCGAAGTTCCCAAACTCGGAAACTGCATGAATAGAATTTCTTGAGGATAAATTCAAATACTTTTTTTTTAGGTTCAATTAAAACCAAAGAATTTGGTAGCAAGATCTCAATATCCCAAACAAAAATCAGCAACATAGCACTGAATTCTGAAGAATCCCCATCATAAGTTTACGCATTCCATAGGAACATTTTAGGTAATTTTGAAAGAAGGAAAGTGAAACCCAAGTTATTGTCACCCCTAAAAATCTTACTTTTCGCATCCATCTCCGTCAATGGCAGATGCTCTTGTCCGATTGTAGTGAAGAGGATCGGGTCATGGTTCTGCATGTGCTTTGCATCAGGCTGGTCGATTTCCTGAAGGTAAAGAGATTAGAGCTAAACATCAATCAAATGTTCATTCCGGAAAATCCCAACAGAGAATCTCACGTTCATTGACTGGTCGTAAGCGTGATTTGTGCACTCGCTGACTGAAATCCGCGTGATTAAAATATTAATAGCGAGCGCGAGAACTGCTTTCCAGCAATGGGACGGGGCTTTCTTCCTGCACTGCGTGTTTGCCATGTTCGTACACTGGGCTGAAAATTTTTATGCTAAAATTAAAACTGCTGGAGCTGACTGTACAACTTTGCAATGGATATTGTACTGGGCTCTGGGATGCCACCATTATAAGCAACTCCTTCCGTATAATGCAGTAGTTGTTAAAATCACAATTACATAGGAATGTGGCAAGAGTGATGATGGTCATTCTGATGTCACATTTCACAATCTATGGACATAAAACGCGCCAATTACTAAATTAACAGATGAATGGCGCTATTTTTATTTCAGCTAGTCGAGTTTCAGCAGCAGCTCATTTTATAATGATGAACTGCAACACAGAATTGATCTTTTCGGCCGTTGTCAAATAATGGAAACGTAGAATTTGAGAGCTGCCCTTTATTGTAGAGGAATCTTGCCAGCACAATAATAATAAGAATATTCAAATTCATTATTCATGCTGGATGGTTTGGTTTTTTATTTCGCAGTCCACGAAAGTCATCGTTTGATTGAAAATTTTTCATTCCGAAATTTCAGAACTCAGAAGTTTCTTCTGCATTTGCCAGATATTTTTAACGTCATGATATACAGTCATTACAAAAATGACTACAAATTGGTACATATTATGTGGGAAAGTTTCTTGCTGGTTGCACCAGACTTTTCCACGTGAATTATTTTCCACAAATTCCACGTAATTGAATTTTATTTAAAGGACCACAACTGTTGTACCCATGCAGTTGACCCCCGGTTTACAGACTTCATTTGTTCCATGGACTATAGTCTGTAAACCAAAATAGGATCTGCCATAGTTTTATATGTAAAATTTCTGAGGTTTCATCTATGCTTCAAAATTTCCAAGGTTCATTTCCCATTTTGCAAACTTTGGAAATTTGTGAGAAATTCAATTTTCAAAACATTTTTCAATTGCTTCAAGCATTGCATGCGCAAACAATTTTTTTAACTTTATCATCTGAGCATGCAAAAATCTTGAAATTTGACAGGGTTACAAGCAGAAAAGCAATAAAAAAGAACGTTTTTGAAAGTGTACATGAATCCAAAAAAAAAACGTTTTCATATTTAGAATTTTTCTCAGTTCAATATTGAACATATTTGATTAAAAATAAATAAACTTGTAAAGCATCAGTGTAAATGAAAACCTGAAGCAATTTTGAAAGAAATCAAAAGCAAAAATGTTAGGATGTCCTGAACTGAAGAATTTTAATTTCTATTTCTGTTCTTCTTCCCAATGCTCCATTTCAGGAAATTTGCCAAGAAGTGAATTATGCACAAAATTCCAATTTTTAAATACAGCTAATAAAAAAATGTATAATTTAAAAATATTAGAACTTTTCAAGATTTTGTGATTGATGGACTAATAACTGTGCTTCATTATTTTTGAATGTATTCACAGTGCATAATCGGCAGGTGTTGTACAAATATAGAATGTCCGTGTTTTTTTAAACAGAGAAAAGAGATGGTGTGGGGTTGCGTCTACGTAGCGTGACCCAAGCGTAGCATCCTTGCTTGGGCATGCCAACACACAACTTGCAGCCCATCAGGGACCCAGAAGCGGATAGGCACCCGGTTTGCCCCATTGCCATAAACTGCCTAATTAACTGATACTCATCTACAGGGTGGCGGAGGCCCCGACAAAGTCTCCAAAGACTTCAGAACTATGAGAGCCTTGCCTGATGGCGGTTATTGAATTCCTGCTGAGAGCTGTCTTGTATGAATTACGTCTGAGAGTGTGTGTGTCTGCAAGTCTTGTAGAGTCCTTCTGCGGTTACCTGTGGCTTGTATTAAAGTGTGCTGATTTAAGGGACTCCCATACAGAGGATCCGGCCGTTAAAGGCTGCGTGACTGTGTTCCTTCATTTTCTTAAGTCTTTGTCGTAATCGGCCCAACAGATGGTCCATCTCTGTTCTCCCAGAAACAGACATGGTCCATAACTTGAAAGTCTGTAAACTAGGCCATCTTTAACCTGGGGGTCCTCTGTAAAATGGGATCAATGATTATGGCATGCAACATATCTGGGAAGACTGTCAGAATTCAAATCCAGGTTCAAATATACCCTATTGTGCTTCTGACCTGAAGATTTCAAGGTATCTTGAAATTCAGATCACTAAAAGAAAATAAAAGTCAGCATTTATGTGAATGCCATGATGAATCCAGTTAATGGCATTGGCTGCTTTTGTTTTTGATGTTAACAGCAGATGCCTGCTGTACAGCATGAGAGATGTTGGGACCAAAGCTCTATATGGATTATTTGGGAAGTAGCAATGGCTAAGGATGTTCAACAAGACAAAGATGAAGACTAACTCATCATTCATCCTGATGGCATGCTTTAGAATGATTTTTTTTTCTATAAAATGTTTTACAAGTTGAATATTTTTCCATTGAAAATTTTTAAAAAATGAATTAGCTAAAAATGGAAAAGTGAAGCCATTTTTATGGATTTATGTATGATTTTCAGAACATTTTTTGCTTTTCTGCTTGTATCTTTGTTAAATTTCAAGATTTTTGCAATTTAAAACAAGGATTTTTAGAAAACATCTTTGCGCATGTAATCCTTGTTTCCTTTCATCAACTTATTGCTTACCAGCTTTGCTTGTACAAAATAATGCTAGTACCAAATTTTGTTTGTACCAAATCAGCTTGTACCCAGGAATGGGAGATCCAAAAGAGTGATTGTTGCATACTTGATGTGTGCCAAAATTTATGTGATTCAAAAACAGTACTTCTACCCGAGTCACTGTACCAAATAGTGCTTGTACCAAATCATGTTTAACATGTTTACACTCTTTTTGCACAGGATTACATTCATAGAGTTTAGTTACAAAATCATGCTCTGTCTCCAATTCTGTGTGAGGAAGAAAAATATCTTTTACGTGACAAAAAACTGTGTGCACAGAATTAGTTTGTGTGTAGACTGGTATTTCTAAGCTTCTCAAAAATTGCAATTCTATGCAATTGATTTTCAAAAGACCAAACCAATAAGGAATGCATCCTGACGATCTTCTGAGTTTCCGGCATCCTTGATGGAGTGCAAAGGCCAATTTATTTTTGCACTCCACATCACTCCACATTCTCAGCGTCTTCACGAGAGATGAATAAGTTCCACTGGCAATTTTCTCGCTCATTTGCAAAGGAGAAAGTCAAGCAAATCCGCGAATGACGTTTTTCTCGAACTGTCGAGTCCTTCAGAAAATTCTGAACGAATGCCCAACGCGTGGAAGAACTCGTGATTTGTCAATTATTCGCCATTAATGCGCATTTGCAATGAGCAATCGTCCCGACTGCATCATCCAGTTTGCTGAATATAAATTTGCAGCGACCTTCATTTTTGATCACTCAGCTTGATTGATTGTCGAAGTGATACACCGACATAGACAAAATAAGTTAATATTCTATTTTTTTAAACGAATTGAAAAATATCTATAAAACGACTAGGAGAACAAAAATGTCGGGTCCTTTCTCGATGCTGTTGCTTATGCTGATTGTTGTGTTACAGCTAGAGCATCAAGTCCTGGGATATTCATTTTCAGATCAATACTTCTCTGGTGAGGGCAAGGTGAGATTTCGAAAAGGATATTCTCTGAATGAGGCAGACGCGTATAAAATCCATTATACTGTACCTGAATGTCAACATCATCTCCTTTTTCTATCCTGATGTATACAGAAATTCGGAAAGGAAAAAGTCGCCTTTGCTGTTTCAGGACCAAAAGGAGACGAAGGAACCCCTTTCATGTACCCCAAACAGCATAGTGAGTGAAGAATTAAACTGGCTTGACAATAGCTGCTATAAGGTTATCATTACAAATTCAAAAATATTTGTATCATTGACGCAATTGAGAGATTGCAATACTGCTTTATTTGTATTTACTCTCTAAAGCCAAGCTGTCCTTATTTTAATCTTGACAAGTGCTATTCTCACTCAGTCAAAGCAACATTTTCAGTGGAAGTATTTTCCAATATACTGTAATCAAGAATTTCTTGCTGTACAATAAACGAACAAGAAATATCTCGCGGCGTAAAAATATTTGAAAGTTGATGGGAAAACCCCCAATTTATTTTTAATTTTTATTCGTGGAAAGTTTGTTGGGAAAATATGTTCAAAGTTGCACTTATAATTATGGTCTATTCTTTCTGATTTTCAAAAAAATCCAAATACATTGTAAACAGTTGGAACATATGCCTGCAGCACCTCATTATCTTGAAATTTTCAATGGAAATCTGTATTTGTCATTAGTTCTCCTGCAGATGAATGGTTGAGAAGTTTGCCCCTCCCCCAAATAAATAGAGCATTTTATCTCAACTTCAAGAATAAGAAAATAAATGTGCAGAAGAAAATTACACAGAATATAATCTTTTGGCATCAGAATGAACTCAAAATGCTAAGTTGCTAATAAGTCCAAGAACAAGTCTAGCTATTCACTCTTCCCATGTTGGAAAAAAACTGGAAAAAGAACGCAAAAAATTAGCCAGGTTTTTCTTATGAATTAAAGACATTTGAGGATGAAATTCAATTTCAGCATTTGTAATTGTAAATGTGAATATCTCGAAATCTTCAAAATATTTGAAAATTCAGAGAAATTTCAATTTTTGAATTCTTCCAGATATCTTGTAAAAATATCCATATCTGGAGTCACTGTCCAGATGCTGTTGGCAGAAGATTATTCTTTTCCGTTCAAAGTGTCCCTAAGTCTAATTGCCCATATATTCCATGATTTCACTCTATTTTATCTAATTCCATCCCCAATATACGACATGCATATAGCCGTCTTGATGAAGTATTTCCGAGAGGACTTGAACATCGGAGGCGGATTCAACATGAGCACTGGGACCTTCACTGCTCCGGTGGAGGGCCTCTACTATTTCACTTGGCACGGGTGCAATCGGAAGTACGACATTCATACCCCTCTCCACATTCGCATCAGCCACGTTGAGGGGCATCCTGCTGATGATCAATTCCAAGGTACGGGACTAACAGTCAATTCCGAAAACCCGCAGGGAGGTACCATTGCCACCGTGACGACCAAAGGCTACATGTACTTGAAGAAAGGACAAATGGTCTCGTCCCTTTTGCATGGTGTAGTGGTCCATAACCCAGAAACCCCGGACGGGTTCAAAGATT
>CAJPEX010001606.1:0-53843 GCA_905338405.1 Notodromas monacha
ATTCACCGGGAATCTAAAGATCGCACACATCACGAAATTTTCATAATTTTACGTTGATAATTACGGAATCGCTTTGGGATATACTGCCTGTCGCTTATCGGATCTCGACATACCAAACTTCGCGAAAAGGGTGGAAAAATACTATGCCTCTCGATTCTTTCTGCCATTCAAATACTACTTTTGTATCTCGAAAAAAATTAGCTAAAAATTTGGGTTCGGCCAGTATAAACCGTATTATACTGTAGTACAGTATCATGTACATGATCTAGTATCTGACATCCGCATTAAATAGAATTTGAACACACACCGAACATGGAATCTGATTTAGTGAAGTATAAGTTGATTTCCAATTGAATAATCTTACAGGACATGTATGCTTGCTGGTTCACCCTCGATCGTAGACTACAGTTCCCTTTATAAAGCACTAATTTTCCGCGGGCTTCAGCTGATTCTTCTTCTGAAATTGAAGATTTACTGAGTAAAATCCGGGTCCGGACTCCATATGCATGCGGGTTTTCATCGCGAAATTTTTTTTTATAAATGACCACAAATGATACAATTGTTTCATCGCGAGATAAATCTCCCTTCATTTGTTTCCATAAATTTCCCTACTCGGGACTCCTCTTTTCCTTCGACGGGTTGAAAACCCCACTACAGAGATGTTGATGCCGGGTATATGTATTCATTCAAGGTCGTCCACAAGTTAGCTCTGGATTTTCTGTACATTAAGGGATCTTCGTGCATCGTCGTGCAGCCAGACAATTAAAATAACCATTTCCGACTCACCGATTGGCATTGACGAAATAGGTGCCACTGTCGATTCGAACGCGTCACGCAGGGGCCAGACGTGGAGCTGCAACTAGACGAGGTGCGACTCGGCGGCTTCTTGCTGCGAATATTTTCATTGATCGATTTCCAGTCACATAATTGAATGCTTCCATTTCTTAGAAACTATTTATCGACTTTATAACCGAGAAAATAAAATAAAATATGCATCGCTGCAGAAGTCACAAATTCCTTATACTGTATATCAGGCTAAATAAGCATACCTATCAAACAGAAACATTGAAATTTTGACTGAAAGTATAGCGGAGAACTTCTTCATCAATTTCACATCAGTACCCTGCTCAAAATCCTTCCCAAAAAATTTGGACCGATTTTATTTTCCGCTAACGAAGAAAAATTAAACCTCATTCTAGAATTGAAATTTCCCGAAACAAAGCCCACGTAATAATACAACGGGTAATATTACAACCGTGAAGCTGCTAATTAGCACGATTAGTACGTGATGAAGATGCCTAATTAGACCCATGATCCGTACATTCGGCTTTTTCATATCAGATCCATTGCGGTTATGTTTACATGTTTTCTGTGTTCTTGAAGTATCAAAGCCTATAAAATTATTTGCAATTTAGGATTTTCATGCATGGACGGGAATTGCTCGTTCCACCGGTGGAAGTAGTAGACGGTTTAAGAACCGACCCTTTTTAGAGCTTCTGGATACCTGGATGCCGAATCAAATACGCTGATTTTTCCAATCCATAGTTTCTTCTGTATAGTCCACGTTCACATATATGGTCCCAGGGAAGATTGCTTTAGATATAGGTCATCGCGATTTCCAAAGACGGAATGAAAAGCGATGAAATGAGTACTGAACTGAGGCCTGAAGTAATGAGCCTAAAATATTAAAAAGACCATGAAATTGTTTCCTTCAAAATTCACGCATGTCCAGTAAAGAATAGACTCTACAGAAAGAATTCTTCAAAAAAACGAAAAATAAAAAATAAAGACTGACAGGATTGGACAGTAACGCAAATTGAATACCAAGGACGACCTCATAATCTATTTGATTTCAATCATCTATGAGAAGAATCCCCAGGAAAGAGTTCACGCCGCCGCGTCCTTGGAGGCTTCAGGAAGTGGGCGGCCCCGCGTCACTTTTTTGGAGAATTGTAGGAACACCGACGGGCAGAGATGGAATCTCACGCAACGCTGACAAAGCTTGATTACGGCGTGTTCGGGAATAAGGCGTCCAACGGAAAGGGAAATCCAACCGGTGCCCCGATGTCGTCCGAGCGCCGGGAAACCTACGCGAGGGTACGCTGGCGCGTGGGCGCCGCCCGCATGCAGAGGCCAACGGAACCCGAGAAACTTCCCAATCCTTTCCCGGCACGAGTACTCGCGGCTATCTGAACTGTAAATCTACACAAGTACTCCGGAAGAGCTTGGTCGCCCAGCAATGAACTTGGACCGAGGCCCCCCCGACAGGAAACGAACACGACGACCACATCGATCAGAGGACACGATCAGGCTGGGATCGAATGCGAACAAAATGAACGAAAAATAATTTATTCAACTCAGCTTTGCCTCCGGCAAATCATCGATACCGAAACTAAGCAAAAGAAAACCTTCGATGTTAATAGGCCGAAGTTCGTGTTCAACTATAGGCCCCGTGACGGAATACTCTTTACCGACCGTAGAGCGATATTTATTCCGAGGCAATAAACATCACAGGCTTTCCTCCCAGTTTCAGCGACTACATTACAAGCAACGAAGACGAGCGAGATGTGACTGATGGTTTGAGCCTTAACCTGCAGCAACTTTCAACCTTACTGATGCTTCGAAACCGGGGTCCAGGATCTTTTTTCAACAACACAAAGGAAAAGAATGAGATCAGAACACACCAAGCTAACACCGATGTCGAAGACGCGCCATAAGCTCAATCATCCATGCTTCAATTCACCATGCGTTAATTCACATGCGTATTCAAAGAGGATCAAAATACTGTACATCATTTTCATTTCATGCCGAGCAGTTTCCTCCGATAGATAGAGTTCCTTTGTACAGGAATTCGCGTGAAATCAAAATGGACGTTGGGCGTCATTAAGTTAAAAAAAAAAAAGAGATATCAAAAACCAAAGAGAAAATTAATCCAATGAGGTTGTCTGGAAAAAATCTATCGCTCTTCGCGATGTAACTTAATTTTTCAAATATCGCCAGGTCATTATACAGATCAGAATTTTGGCATATTTTCTGCATCTGCTCAATAGAAAGGATAACGGAGGAAATCCATACCGGATATCCTTAGACAAGTTTTGGAAAACTTGTCTAAGCCATGCACATCACCATACGCGGGTGGTGGGTAAAAATGTTCGCGAAGCTCTCACGTCCTTGAAAAAACCTACGGGAACGCAGTGGGCGAAAATTTTCCTAGTTTGCCCGGAAGTTCATCAAGGAATCCAGGTAGCGCCGTAGCAAGAATCCAACAGGGAGAGCAGGCGACGCTCCAGGAAAGGGCAATTATGCTCCAGCTTCATTCGTAAATGGCTATCACGCCGTTTAAGCTTGGATAAAAATGACGATTTGAAGG
This sequence comes from Notodromas monacha, assembly GCA_905338405.1. Lineage (NCBI taxonomy): Eukaryota > Metazoa > Arthropoda > Ostracoda > Podocopida > Cyprididae > Notodromas > Notodromas monacha. Next base: position 3,371 of record CAJPEX010001606.1, read on the forward strand.
AACTGGATGGAACCCACGAGAGTGGCTTCCGCAGAGTGGGCGGTGGTGCTGCTATAGAGAAAGAGAGAGATGCCGTCCATTCACCAAATTCGGACACGCACTCAAGGGTGCAGGCAACGGGCAACGCAGTCCATTCACCAGAGAGTAATCTTTGAACCCAGCTCAGCCGACGGTGGATCAAGGATGCTTCCGCGTCCCGAGACTTCGATTAATATCAGCCGACCCAAGAGATTCACACCCGGCGTCCGGTCGCATTTAGGGAATGGGCCAACGCCTCTTCGTCGCCTCAGAGTTCCCTCGATCCCCCCCAAGCGACCCACACTTCTCATTTGCATTCCCAGCTACTCGATTCGCTTCCGAACACTTTCTTCTGTTGTTGAGCTTAACCTTGAAACTCCTGTTCGGTTACTTCTACGTCAGCAAAAATAAACGCACTTCAGTTCGGCAGAGATACCCCATTTCGTGAAACATAACCAGATATACTTGAAGGCGGTATAAGACTCATTTCATGATTTTTTTTTTCTTTGAAGCACATTTAACGTTTGACGACGCATTGATTTTGCAGGTTGAGCTTCGGAAGTGTATTCTGACCAAAAATTTATTTTTAAAATAAAAATCTCTCGTATTTCGATTGAAAAACCCTTTCTACAATGGTCAGTTTAAGGACACAGCAGTTTTAATCCTCACGTCCGTAAAAAACGATCGAAATCATATTCGGTAGAGATGCCGCATTTCGTGATACGATATATTTATTTGAAAATAAATCGCACTTCTTTTCGTAAAATAGCTATGGAATGGAGGGTGCAATGGCGCCTTGGATTTGAAAGTTCATTAGAATGCATTGATTCATTTCAACACCTGTCGCTCCAAAAAAAAAAGATCGGTAAATTATTCAAATAATTTCTACAACGTTCAGTTCTAGCACAAAAATGCGTTAAGAGTTATTTGTGCTTCTTCTGTGAACAATTATGCCCTCTTTTACATTTACAATGTATGAGAATAAAGAGCTGCTATACCAGAAGCGCAACTCTTCCGATTCTTGAAAATTTTACTTTATTTAGTGGAAGTTCTTTTTACACTTGCATATACAATTTCTTTCAAATTTGAGCAGAAAAAAGCCGAAGCTGCGTCTTAAACTCGAGGAAATAAAAGTTCTAAAAGGGGTATCTTCCATATTGAGTCGTGGAGTTTTATCTGTAATAAATTTAGTTTCCAAGTCCCGTGCACAATGCTTTTTGAGGCAAAAATTATGCGTTTAGGCGTACTGAATTACGCGTTCATTTTGGCGCAAAAATGCACACACTGGAAGGAAAATTGCTCTTCACTACAGCGCGGAAATTTTAAACGAAATTTCGATGCTTAGAATTGATGAAAAAATTAATTTGTGAAGCGATTACTTTACACCATTAGAAATCTATCGATTTTTGTATCAGATTGTATCCAGGACGTCCATGCACGGAAACGCCCATGATACAGTTCTTACTTTTTAAAAACCGAATATTTGCAAAAGCTGCAGCGCAAGTAAGCATCAATTTTGCTGACGTACTTGCATTTCATCGCACCAGCAAAAAACTATTTTAAAAAACCAGCATATGCTTGAAATAATTTGCTTACAAGTGTTCGCGGGCCTCAACTTTGCGGTTGCAGACGGCTGACGAACAGATCAACGTCGCAAAGGAGTCCCACGCCGCACTTCTAGCCATAACTACGGGGACATTTACTCTCACATGCTGAGAAGGAGAACGCTTCTTGCAGATAATGTCTCATTACAATAATCAACTTAATCTCATGAGCAGCAAACAAATTGGTTTCGAGTTTCAACAGCTGCACGACGAGAACAGGGCAGCAGAAAACGTTCGTCTTGAGCGTTCAATTATGAAGCTTCTCCTAAGAAGCAATTCGCTCTTGACGTATTATACCAGCGTCCAGAGAAACTCGTGGGAGTAAATGAAAAGCGATGGCAAGAAGAGAAATCGTGATCTGTCGGCGGTCAGACGGATTGCCGCCAACTGACACTGGGTGGGCAGACGCTCGAAGGTTCTATACCAGGCCTAAAGCGTCGAGGCGCGAACGAGGCACGGACACGTTCCGCAGCCGCAGAACGAACCATCCGAATTGTACCTAATATCAACACCTACCCTCTCTCTTCCAGGGGATGGAAGTCGAACTTCCATCCCTTGGAAGTTCGACATGCAGGGGATGAATATATACCGATTTCCCTGCCACGTGATTAAAAAAAAACGTGAATCTTTCCAACAGGTTCTAGCATACAATTATGGAATATTAAAAAAGAAACGTTGGATAATGTAACAGGAGCCGAATAAGTTCTGACATAATCGCAAGAGCAACACAAGTTTGGAGCCAGTTCGTAGCCAAATAACAGGAAGATGCATTCAATATTATTTGATCAGAACATGGAAAAACAAAAAAAAGTTTTCCCGGGGATGCCAAACATCCGATGCTTATTTTTGAAGGATCTTCTTTGGCGCTTGATTCGGCCTTTCTAAATGCTTTGAAAGTATTCAGATATTTTGAAAAGGCTTTCACACCATTAGCAATTAATGGTAAATAATAAGCACAATATCGACGAATTTCTCGTTATACGTGGGACATTACTGGTTCACCGCACTCCATCTAACCAGAAACGTCAAAATGTATTCATGTCATCGAAATAAATTAATTTCGGGGTGAATTTAATTCGCTGTTTAACAAGATACGGTGAAAACTCCGATCGTATGATCACAGATGCATTTGTATGTGCAAGGATATGAATACAGCTTTTCGAAATTCAACGTTTCTGTGGAACCGAAAATATAGCATAGTTTTTTTTGAGATCGCGATTTCCTGCTTCGCAATTTATAGCTTCTGAAAATCCTCACGTTTCCTCGTGGGGTTTTGAGCAAAACGGATTTTATGGTGCTCCGTGACGCTCGTAGTGTTCAATTGTCAGAAATATTCAGATTCGGAAGAGATTGAGAAGTCCGTGATGACGTAGGGACAACATACGTATGCCTGAAAAAATATTTTCGCACAGATGCTTAAAAATGAAACGGCGGTTGAAACGAATCCTGAATTCGACAGTCGATTTCGTCCATAACAAAACCATTTATTTTGAAGAATGTTCGTGTTGCGCCACCGATAACACGAAATAGAACAAATATAAAAACACATGCATTATTCGACGGAGGAAATTCCGAGACGACTTTACACGAACAGTTGTGAGCAGAGATAGTGTATTAGGAACAGGCAAACACGTGTTGATTAGCGTGAAGGATGAACGATGTCTCCCACGAGCACCCCATGTTTGGTACTCAACAATCCTACGCTCAATTCCAAAGATTCCTCTCGGAGAAGAAAAATAAAAAACAATTACAAGGCGGCACCGTGAGCTGATCAATCAGCGAACAGCACGTTTCCTCAATGCTCCGTTACGTATCCCTGCACTTGACATTGGGAAAACTTCCCGAGATTCATAAAAGGCAATGCCTCCGGTTGCGTGAGCCCCGACCTTCGCCGCCGGGTCCCCGGCGCCTTTTTTTTTTTTTTTTTTTTTTTTTTTATTTTGTTTTTTTTTTATGAACTCTTTCCTGGGGATTCTTCTCATAGATGATTGAAATCAAATAGATTATGAGGTCGTCCTTGGTATTCAATTTGCGTTACTGTCCAATCCTGTCAGTCTTTTTTTTTTTTTTTTTTTTTTTTTTTTTTATATTTGTCTTTATTTTCCCGTCACGAGTTTTGATAAACCAGGTCACGGAAAAGTCATGCATCCCGAACAAAGCACACTTTGGGCCTTATTATCTCGCTTTTGATTTCGTCCTTCATCATGTTTATACCTACCAAATGAACTCATTCAGCCAGTCTCGCCTATTTTGTTACTCCGTCCTGAAAAATGTGGCCGAGTGACGGAAAAATGAGAAAAGGGGAGTTTCAAGGACTTTTCCTGAAGGCAAGAGTCATTTTTTAATCCCAAATTTCTGCAATAAACTCGCCCTTTTACATTGTTTTCCCGTCGTAGGACAAAATATTTTTGAACATTTTTGACGCAGTATTGCCATATTGTACGTGTTGTCGGGGAGCCGCACCAAATCAAACACTTAAATTTATCAAGAAATCTACTAAGTATATATTCAACAAAGGCAATGAAGAATGAACAACCAGGGCAAACTCGAAGAGTCTCTCCTTGGTAAAAACATAAAACTTGGTGATGCTATGACATCTTCGAAATCTACACTATCAACGAATCGCAGGTCTCACAAAAACTTGAACCTTATCACAAAACAATGAAATCCAGAACAAACGAAAAAATAATTTGAAAGAACGTTCCTTCGGGAAAAATCCACAAAAAATCAGAATTTGCATTCCTTGATTCATTTTCGAAGTGTGAACTTGATTTTTGCGGTGAAATATGTGATTTATTAGTTGAAGAGTTTTGCTGAGTGGTGTTTTGTTGAATAGTTTTCAAACCAAGAAACTCTTGTTAGGACTTTTGAAATACAAATTAAATTGTTTTAATTTAGGAATCCTATATGGCTTTCTGTCCTTGTACCAGGCTGATCCGAGTGTTTTATTTAGAATTTGCTTTCGTTTTACTTGATCCACAGTTACTTTATTATAATATTAATGTTGAGTGTATAAGGCCTTATAATCTGTAAAGTGCTTTAGGACATTTAGAGTAGAAAACGACAAACATTACTCTGTTCCTTGAGCATGGATAGAATTATCGTGGGATCAATGCGCAAGAGTATCCCATTCGCAGCATCAGAATATAATGGCGCTTTCGGGGTAAGAGTAATCCCATACTTTCAAAACTGCCAACCACGTTGCATAGTGTCCTTCACCAGAATTTGATAATTTCTCGAAACTACAGTAATATTCCCCTTCAGATGGGTCTTTTGAAGTAAAGGGGTAACGTCATGTTCTAGGATAAAAATCGAAAAACCGATTTTTCAAATTAAGTCTAGAAAGCCTTCAGTTGTGCTTTTCAATTCCTTGAACAGAGGGGTTATAGGCTTGCACCGTTTTAAAATTTAAAATGAACTCCCGACGTACACATGGAACGGAATAGAACAACGCAGAGAACGTTGTGGAACTAGATAAATTCCATAGACAAGGCGTAATTGGGAGACTGAAAAAGAAATGCATTCGGACTCGGTGGCTGATTAAAGGTAACGGGACTCGCAGGGTTCGAGTACTTCACTTGGAATGATATCGGGAACAACAGCTGCGTTGGGTGTACTGATACAATTTCCGGGATTCCGTCCGTTCCGAGAGAAAACGGATGCGATAAATGATCACTCGGTCTTCTCGTGGAAGAAACAAGGAAAGCTGTGACAGTTCCCTGTCCAGACAGAAGGCCACGAGGAAGCGCGACAGGGAAGAAGATCGAAGAAGTGAGATGGTCACGGTGGGTGACAAAAGAGCAGGGGAACGGAATCCCGCAGCTTAATGACACCAACGTTATCAATTTGTCGAACAGGACAGTTCGCAAGCTTATTATTCCACTCGCCTGAGAAATAGACTCCGCGATGAAGGAAAAAATCATACATTGACCGACTCCTTCATCGACTGAAGCCCATATATACGTGTAATCTCGAACAAAGAATGTGCGCTTAGTCTGAAAAGGCCAAGATAGCAATCTGTACCTCTCAAGCCTACGAATATATCATTTGATACAGATATCGTTTCATGCGTAATACACGCTCCTCGAAAGTGTACAGTTTCACATTTAATTTACTGTATTCGGGAAAATAGCAACTGTGCTTTCCTTCAAGAGGAACAGTCGAATGAACGAATCGTGACGGGATATTTGGCGTCACGGAATACCGTGAAGGATAATCATTTCTTGAAACGTGAAGTTGATCTTCGAAATAGAAGTCCTGTACTGCATGAATTTAAAAGGCTGCATACCCTGCATATTCCGCAAATTATTTTTTTTTAATAAGTCACCGGTTATGCACTAGGAATTTTAAAGCTGCAGCTTGCAAAAATCTCTTCCCAAATTTCCTATAAATATATATACCAGGAACTAAAAATCTGTAGTACAGTATAAAAATACGTATCGACAAATCCGCGAGTGTTTGCTGTACACCTATTTTAGTTCCGTCGCGAGTCTCTGAAATTTTTAACTTTGCCTGATGGCAGCAATAATGCTTGAAATCCATCATCGTGTTACATTATGAACCGACTAGAATCAACGTTAGAGCATTGACGTAACATGAGTGTTCGGAAAAACTCGTGAAGTGATCATAGCCTGAAACATTCAATTTTAACATTTCCTACATATTCATATTATTATTATCACAAACACTTCCTTAATACATAATATGCATGGTTATGTGGATAATTCAAATATAATTAATGAAGAATGCTCGTGTAGCTTACACAGAATTCATGTTACACCGGTTAAGTTAAAAAATTGAATACAGTATTCAAAAGACGTAGCAGAAGATTGCACAGCTTCAAAAAGATTACGATAATTAGCCATACAACAACATGCTGCGGAGTTAATTTCCATCCGGTTTCATGATGTCTTAAGTGCCAGAGGGAACAGATATCCAGTCAACTATCGAGGCAAGATCCTCACCGAAGAAATATAGCTAAATTTGCTTCGAGGATAAGCACTTCGCCACAAAATTAAACTTACATTACTGTAATGACGCACGAGAAGAGTGATAATAATAGATCATTCGAGAAGCTGTATCTACAAAATGGCAAGGCCGCGTACACGTTATATAACGGAAGGATCCTTTGCTTTTCCAAGGAAAATTCATTTTTCTGCGTACATTTAATTCGTCCATCATCAGCATATTATTTACCTCCAAGCTTCCTCGAAACACTCTGTCATCTATTTTAGCACATAAGAGGCATTAAAGGGATACTAGCTAAGCGAAAATGTCAGCAATGAATAGAAGTGCTTCCATTTAATTAGCGAGGTTGGCAACACAGACGAACACGTTTCTTTCGTGATTTCGAAGACAGACGGGATTGACTGGGATAAGAATACTCAGATTGATCTAAGGAAACCTGCGATGGTTTTCACTCTTCATCAACTTTTCCTTCATCAGATCACATTATTTCATACGGAACATCTCAAGTGAGTGAGCATTAGCAAATGTGCACTTTATTTGCCCTCGTCGGAAAGAAATGCGGAAGAAATCTGAAAACCGAGCTCACCTTTATCCCTGAATAGCAGGAAATGGTCGAAGCAGATTGCACACATATCCATACTTTTTATTCAATGACATTTGTTAATACGCTGCCTAATCACATGACAAGGCTCGATGCGGAGCAAAATATAGAGGCTCTTTCTTGCGCCTGCTGGACGAGTAGAAATTAATAGATCCCGTCCACTAATGGCATAATGGCATTAGCGCACGTGGAAAGATGCACGTAGAGGAAGCTTTTAGGGAGAAGAATATGCGGATAACTCATGGGATTTCCATATGTTTCAATTTGGGCTCAAATTTCCCGTACATTATTTTTCCGTTCCAGTCAATTGGATAACAATTGATATAGAGCAGTGTTCCCCAACCCGTGTTCCGCGGACCGACGCCGGTCCGCAGAAGTTTTTGCAGGTCCGCGGGAAGTTTCTCCAGGCTAATGAAATTTTCAGAAGTAGCAATGAAGTATCTTAATTGTTAATTTTGGCGGGACAATGGCAGTTTAAAGTTATCTCATGAAAAATATAGCTTGACTTTTCTCCTAATGATACTTCAGACAAATTTTTACCCGATTTAATAAATTATTTAATTTTTGAGTCTGAAACACCTTTCTTCAGGCCCACCTTGCCATTTTTTGAAGACATTCCACTATAGCTGCTTCATTGGTTCCTGAATTTATTTAGCAAAAAAAGCAGAAGCTTTTCAAATACCTGCGATTCAAGCTGTCATTCAGGCAACACTTTTTTGAGCATGCAACAATTTTGAGAAGATTTGCTTGTCCTCAGAAAATTTCATGAAACTTCTGGTCCGCAGAAATTTTTTTTTTTAATTTGCCGGTCCGCGGAACCAAAAAGGTTGGGGAACACGTTATATAACGTGTTCCCCAACCTGTTCTGCGGACCGTCACAGTTTAATAAAATGTTTATAAACTCAAAAAAGGTTTTCCTTCAAAGACTCTATGGCAGTCATTTGAAAAGTGTCTTCTTCTTTGCAAAAATTAATAAGCAACAAAGCAGCGATAAAGTGGAATGTCCTTTAAAAAATATAAAGGTGGGCTTGAAGAAAAATTTTTATCACTGCAGAAAAATTGACTTATACTTTTCCATAAGATGATTTCAGCTGTCATAATCTTTCCAAAATTTCATATGAAAATAAGTTTGCCACTTTTGTTAATTTAATAAACAGCAGAAAATTTCCGGCGGACCGGCAAAAAACTTGTTCCGGCAAAAAACCCTGTGCTCCGCGGACCGGCGCCGGTCCGCGGACCACGGTTTATGGAACACTGGTCTCGAACATGCATTACGTGAACATGACCGTTTCGAGGTTTTCAACTGCACGAGGGCTCACGCTATAAGCATGAAATGGTAGATCATCGGCTGTAAAGTAATTCATACATATAAGGGTCAATAATGGGCGGTGACTTGGTTTTTGATTTTGCCTTTCATCCTCAGGCGAGGAAAAATTAAACGCTTGGAAAATCCTACACGTAGATTAACAGTGCTGCCCAACTCAGATGTGGCCAAGGGCCACATTGCAGAGGTCTTTACGGGCCAGAACAATTTCCGAAGTTCCAAATTTTACCATGAATGCTTAATTACATTTAAATAATCTTTCAATATGGTGCAGTACTTCGACTTGGGGCGGATACCACCTTCAAAAGCATGGGAAAGGGACCGCGGAACGGATGAAGAGTCTATGCGGGCCGGATCCGGCCCGCGGACCATACGTTAGGCAGCTCTGTACTAAAATAATAAAAAAAATATTTACCACTTTTCCTCGTACATTCTTTCTCTCATCTTCGCAGAAGATTTGCGTGGCATAAAATATTTGCGCGATAATAGACCGCACACCCCTTTTTTTGAGAACATACTTCAGGAAAATAGGCCACGATTGATTTGAAATTTCGGGGAAAGAAAATGAGGGCTGTACACACGAATGTAGACGTGCATTAATTTAGGCTTGTGCTCTTTTCGTAATCAAGTTCATACGCTCAGGAAGATGCCCTTGTCTTTGACATGATGAAAGGCAGGCGGTTGGGGAAAAATAATAATGCGTGATTTTTGTTCGGAAATTTTCAAATGCAGGAGATTTTTCCATTTCACCTTTTCTGCACGAGTCGGCGCAAAAATTCGAGAAATTCGTTCAAACACAGCCCGCGTTTTTTTTAAAACGTCAATGCGGCCAATTCACGCACTCATACATACATAAATACAGTACATCATGCACACGAACAGAAGCAAAAAGACCAAAAAAGTTAAATTTAACCTCGGTCTGATGAAGAAAAATTACAGACAGGAAACATTGATCTGGGTAAACCTTTCTTGAGAAATATTTAGGAGATTATCATTAAAACTCTTGCCATTGCAACCACAACAAAATTTCATATTTTTGCACAGTACTTAATTCTTAAAAAAAAATAATGATTCAAAATTTTTGAAATTTTCATTATATATGTGGAAAATACAACATACAACAAAACAAAATGTTAAATTGATTACTGTTGATAAATGTTTCATCACACTTTGAAACGATTGCAAAACGTTGGCCGTAATTGGAAACTTTTATCTTTTCATTATGCAACACTGAAAAAGTCTTCAAAAATCAGAAAAAATATTTGGAGCATAAAACATCAAGAATCAAATCAATGTGATTTATTTTCAAATTGTAATAAATTAAACATAAAAGTATGGGCAGTCTTCGGACGATTCTCATTTTTATAATTATCGGGGGTTTAGCCAGCAATCAATACCATCCTCAAATCAAGGAATCTTCCTCACCTATTAGCTTGGATCATAATAAGGCAACCTTTTCACAAGAAAGGTTTTAACTTTCAAAGGAAGATATACCCTTTTTTTTCGAAGTTCTTATAGTTTCCTCGTTTCTTGGTCTAATTTCTTCGAGAGCTGCCTTGGTTCTGATCTTCCTTCCGATTTCACCTCTACTTGTACCCTCACCATTCAATCTAAATGAAAACACCACAAAATACCTGCTCACATTCCTGTCACAAACAAGGTACATGTGTGTCTCAATCGAAATAGAAAAACACGGAAAAACTGGCTGCACAACTCACATAATCATTAGTCACACTGTCACTTCCTCAGGAAGGAAAACACAATAACCTCAACATCATCCATATAATTCAACCAGAGTTTATTTCCTTATGTATTTTCGAACGCTACCGTGTTTTCATTCCACCGTTTAAAAAAAAAAAAATACCCCATGAACTCTGGATATCTAGAAAGCTTGCAGTAGAACATCTCTCGAATTACAAATACGAGGCGTCTACATTTCTAAATTATCCCTCTTTCGCTGATGAAAATTATTAAAAGAGCACCCGGAACAACCCAGGAATACATAGGGACAATTAGGAAAAGTATCTCACCACATCAGAAAGAAAAATGCTTTAACGCCAAGTAATCGACATCTTCAACAAAATACCCATTTTTCTTCTTCAAGGATGTAATTTTCTCTCAAATACTGTAAATGCATTTTTGAAAATTTGCAAAATAAAAATTCCCACATGGTGTACAAGACAAAATTGCTGCGGTATATATTTTTGAACAGGTCACGGTCCATCTTCAAATCAAATATATAGCACTTAAAAACGAAAAATGTATTTAATTCAAATTACGAGCAACGGCGCTTTAAAAAAAGGCGAAAAGTCAATATCAGTGGACAGTGTGAAGAATTTATTCTTTGTTGCAACGATGCTCAAGAATAGCGCCATTCTCATGAATGCAGCTACAGTAAATCTGGTGTTTTCAAGAATATTTTTCTGGCCTATTCCCATATAAATGATTAATTTTTAAAGACATTTCATGTGTTCAAATTCCTTCCGCGTAAATTCAATTTGAGGGAAACATGTGCATGGGTCTGACTTCAAAGGTGAAAATTGTATGAGTCGGATGAGCAGCTGAATAAAATAGTATATTCAAGCGCACATAAAAATGAAAAGGAAGGATGATGCGGATAAAATGTTAAAAACGTTTAAAAATTATATTCCGATCGAAATTCAGCTTCAGGGCGAACATAGTTATTGCAATGTTCCATTATAGGAAATTGTAGCGAAATTCACAGCTTCTTCGCGTACTTGCAGAAGATACGAGGTAATCTAGAGTTCTAGGCGATTCAGTGGAATGTTCTGACCATTTAAATCACCGAACTTTGCGTAGAATATTTGTGGAATTCTGAGGAAATAATTTGGCTGCGGGTGAAAATCGGACACCACTCTGGTACCAACATAAATTGCGAAAGATAAAATTCTTAACGAATTATTATCGAAGAAAAAAGGTGAGAATAAACTTTTCAGATTCCATCTCAATTAAGTCCCTCCAGAACCAGCTTACGCTTTCAGTTTGTTTTTAAGCACCGTTCACGTTAATCTTTGTGCCTGAAGAATCTAAGACAGTTTTCTACGAGTTTCGGCGTCGGCAGATATCTTCTAACTAGGCCTAATAATGGCCGTTCATTTCATGATGAACTTGTGAAAAGGATGCACCGCGAACAACAAAAACAAACCTTGCAGATGTTAAGTTTTCACTTGGATTCATTCCGAATTGAGTCACTTTCGGGGACAGCTTTGGCTGCGGAAAATGTCATTTTCGAAAATCATGAGTGTTGTCGCGGACAGGGTTCATTCGATCAAATTCGGTCGGCACTGCGAACCAGAATCTTCAGCACTTAAAATAAAACGACCCGGGTACTGATGAGCGAGTACGTGAGAGAAAGAGCAGATCTCGTTTCTCTCAGCACCATCTGGCGTGTAGAAAGTAACAACAAGACTATTCCAGTCGTAGGGGTTTTTCGAAAGAACACTCCTCAAAATACGCGACCAAAAATAGCTGTTCCTCAGAGACGAAGGAAAACTTTTCTTACTGTTCGCCATTTTCTCACGCGGCAGCCGAGAATACAGGCACTGTGCTATAAAATTCTGGGCGTTTACACGATGGGCTTCTGATTTCCCCGCGCAGTTTCCATTTTTCAAAAAGAAATAATCCGAACATTAGGCAAATTCAATGATCAGGTCATTGGCAAGGGCCCACCTAATAAAAATTGAAGACTGTTGTCCATTTTCTACTTTTTCTCCCCAACTATCAAGTTTTTCTATCACAGAGCTTGTAAAAATAAATGTCACGGACTATTTTACTGCGATAATATACAGAATCTGTTACTGAGTCTATGCGTTCTGCTCCTGAAGTCAAAGAAAAAAATAAGCTGAACAATCCGTAGTACCGCACCGAGCATCCATAGCTGTCAATTATGTAAGTTTAAAACAGGAAATTTTACCCAAGAACAAAATCTTGCAAACAGAAACCACTTTGATTTCCAAATGATTACGTGGATGATGACAATTTTGCACACTCAGAGGGCAACTATATTAACAGTTTGGCCTCCCTGTAGGATAAGGTCCTCATTGGAAGCTCAAAAAAATGGCATCACTACATTAATAATACTGTACTACTATAAGCAGGGTTTTTAGTCATTGTTACGCGAAACAGTGATGGAATTTTCGAGACTTGTTCGGTGGCACGTGAGATTTGCCTAGTGTACAGTTGAGCTATTTTTCAGAAGTGTAAAAAAAAAAACGTTGATCGGGAAAAAATGAAATGAAATGTGAGAGAAACGCATGAAAAATTTGTATGTACAGTATTTCGAGCGGAAATATTGACGTTGATGAAATAGTAGTGAACTTAATTTTCATGCGTTACAGCCATTTTGCGAGTCATTATGTCCTGGAAATGGTCCAGCATGAAAGAGAGGTTAAAAAGACATGCTCTGTACTACAGACAAGACATCTCTCCAGTTCCGACATGGGTAGATACTATTAGATCACGTTTCGCTGAGACACAGTTTCAGCCGGTTCAGAGCTTCTCGAATGAACGCATCCAGAACACTACAGATTCCCTTACTTCGCAAAATTGGAGAATGATCAACACTTACGACGGGAACAAGACGAGTCGTGATGACGTAGGAAGGCAACAGGACACAAGCAAAGCGTCTCTATCATTGGACAAGGACGAATTGTTGTGGGTCCTCGGGGAAGCGGAATGAAAGTCAACCCCGGATTCGTAGAAACCCGCGGACGACGGAAATGTGTGATAGCTGGAAGCCGGCATTCGGTAGTTGGCGACGCTGGTCAGGGCGCCGACTTGGCTCTGTTCGTCTTCCCAGGAGCTGCAAAAGATGTCCGCGTCCTCCAGACACCGAATCACGGACGGCGGTAACACTTGGCAGAAATTTGAATGCACCATCGCCGGGAGTTTGCAGGTTTCACCGAAAGCGAAGCACTATCGCGCGAGAGTCGTTCGCGTTCACCACAGCACTTTACGAACATTCTGTGCCATCCCCGACGCGATCTGCTGCAAAAAGTCCCCGGATACCATGTTCATGCGACAATAAATCGACCGATACGCCTTCTTCTCCAAAAAGTACAATATTGAGTTTGGCCTGTATTTTTGCCTCGACTGTTCGAATGTAGGCCGCACTGCCTCCTTCATGAGCGACATCAAGATTACACGCATACAATGAGAAGTTATTCTGTCATCATAATCAGACCTTAACCTCGAAACAGAGTTTATTATATCTTCTTTTCTAAATTCTGTCAGGCAAACAAGCAGGCTTTCATCTTAAATAGGCCGCATTTTCCCACCAGAACTTCCAGTTTTTCAACAGTCTCTGCTTTGTCTCCCACATGAATTCTTTTCCACAATCAAATTACAGCCAAAATAGAGTCATATGAAGCTTACAATCCCGTAATTATGGCATTTAATTCATTGTCCGCAAACCTCAATTTTCAATTCGGCAGCAAATTCATATGCACTGGATTCCGTACGGTAATCCATCACAATCGCGGATGATGCTTAGGACAACGAGCGAGAACTTCAAACTGAGATGCATCATACACCGCGAGATAATCTCGCAGTATTTTGCTGATCTCACCCTATGTACTTCGGAGTGTTCATTTTTAACGTCGGTTTCGATCCCAGAAGGCCCGGAATGTAGCTTTTCTCAACGAACAGTTATTTTCAGGGAAACGAACTTCTCTTTTCCGAATCCACGAACGAGCCGCGCTCAGCAAGCACGGAAACTGGAAACTTTTCGATCTCATGAATGCTCAGTTTTTTTTAGTACAGTTTTTTTATTCTTTTTATTCTCGAAAGAAAAGCGCGGATATACTGGAAGAATTCGAGGAATGGTAGAGACAACGGGGGCAGATGTAAATCGACTCTACTCAGTCCTTTCACCTCTCACCTACGGCGAAGAACGGTTGGAATTCCGTGATACTATCAGTTCTCTGTGTTTAACTCGTGTTAAGGGCTTCGCAAGAATTCGTCCTCAACGAATTGGTCCTCGTCCCAGGACCAAGAAGAAATGGGCCCCGCGACAATCCGTCCTCGCGGGGGAAGGCGGGGCTCCTGCACAACTGCAGCGCTGGACAGTCTGAGCGCAGACCAGGATGAGTGGCATATGCTTCACACGCATTTGAAATCGGACAAAAAGCACTCTTTTCAAATGAGAATATACTGTATGTTCAACACCTGTATTTTTTTCTGAAATGTTGGGATGCCCTCCATCCAAAGCCATCATAACAGTTCACTGATTTGCCTTCCTACATTAAGTGCACTATGTTTTTTCACTGTGTGATTTCAAACAAATATTTCTAGCACATCAGCAAACAATTTGCTGAATAAAAATTTTTTCAGTTGGATGCAGAAATTTGAAAATAAAAAACCTGCTTTCTTGTCAGAGTTTTGATGTGCCCCTGTCCGAGGGCTAATTTATAAAATCGTACTTCATGGGAAACGCTGTAATTGTGTTTGGCTTTGGATGGAGGGCATCCCAAAATTTCAGAGAAAAAATACAGGTATTGATATTTTCATTTGAAAAAAGTGCACTTTGCCTGATTTCAAATGCTTGTGAAGCATATGCCACTCATCCTGGTCAGCGCTCAGACTGACCAGCGCTGCTGGCTCCCTCTTGGGTTCCTCTGGTGAAATATTACACCGTATAGCAGATCGAGTAAGTGTATTGATGGTACTGTACCATCGAATAAACGCGACTTTAATCAAGTGGTCCGTTTGGCTCAATTTCCAAACATTTCGCAAATGTTCCATGCTTGTAGCATAGTTCATGATTAGTGTCATTATCATCGTATCCTCACTCCTTCTTTGAAGATAGATTCCAGCTGCAATAAATTAGCATAAATTGGGAGTATATCGGCATTATTACATCAGGTTGGCTATATTTCTCGGTCTTATGTTAGGTCCATCCTCCATATATGTTGGAAATAGTTTTGATAGCATTGACTATAATGAGATGTAACAGTAATCAATTTTGAGCAGTTAAGTCAGTCATACATGTTTCGGTCGGTCACTTTCAATATTCGCGCGGTTAGTCACGATCAACAATACCACCGAATCTCATCGTCCACAAAAATGCAGCTCGTTCAGTACTTATCGTAGATCCGATGTCGTGATATCTAGTACCGCGCAACTAAGTTTCCCATCTTGTCCACAGAAAAAAAAAGCTGGAAAGGATTCAATCTCACAAAATTTAGTCCTACGAATACATAGGACTCCATTTTATCGTGACATGCTGACGTAGATTGAAAATTGGAAGAATTGAAAAAAATGAAGCATAAATAAATAAATAAATGAATGGTTTATTTATTTAAATCTTCTGTGTCTCGGATTCCTGGCTGAATGTAATGCGATGCTGAAGACGCGGATCTCGGTTTATTACGTCTCGTAAGCCAGGATGCGCCACAGGAACCTAAAACCGATAATGCAAGGCGCCTCCCACATATTTCAATAAAGCCGTGTTCCTGACACCGGGGATCAGAAGGGATGGTCTGAATTTCAAATTGAAGCGGATTCATACGTCACAGACAGGCGTTGCCATCCCCCGCCGTATTAGAGGGGCAAACCCGAAAACCTGTGCCGAGGGACGACGTCGAACCGTCCTGCATGTTTCAATAGACTGACGTCAATCCCGATGCTGTTGTCAAATGCGCTATTATTCATTTCGTGGTAGACATCCAAATGCAGTTTCGCACGGAGCCGATAACGTGAGGAACAGTGTAGCACTTATATAATCACGAATAAAAAGCCCCGTTTTACTGAGCAGATGCGCGGGGCATGTGAGTGGTTTCACATTAACGCTGATTGCAATAAAAACGACTTCACCGACCACGTCCGAGCGGCTCGCGGAAGTTATTAAACGAAGTATACCTTCTATAGTTCTATCTATACACTGATGAACGACAGCCGGCTTAGATCACTAGGTTAGAAGGATGAGAGTCGAGGCTGACAGCGTGTATTAACTGCAATTTGCACAACCTATAACGCTTCAACGAAGAGAGCCACGTCACTTTATGGCCAAAACACCTGCCAAGAGCTCGCAAATCGACAGCGCAATGAAAAAAGGGTTCCGTAGAAGTCTAAAATGAGCCCAGCTGTGTCTTAAACAGATAAACAATTTCGGAATACCCACGGGGAATGAACAAAAATTTAATTTTTTTTCTTCACCAGCGAAACAGAGGAAACAGTAAATCGGAGGATTATTGTGTTCACCTCACGCGTGTGAATGGTTGTCTGAACCCTTCCTGGCGCATGGGCACAAAACCAGTCCCGGTTTACCGCGTCTTCTGTGAGATAGCTCGGAGTTTCAGGTTTTCGTCCTACATCAAATAACACCCACTTTTTCATGCTAGCGGCCACCGGATCCGAAACACGGAAGTTTCCATGTACAGTTCGGTATTCAAGCGATCATATACGTGAGCTCACGTGGATAATTTGGCCACGATTTCCTAGGATAAAAACGGTACGAGTTGCAATAGATGTGGAAAATTTTGAGAGAAAATTGCGGATTATGTTCAAGGTAGATAATGTGATGAATTCGGCAGCATGCTTCCACATTTGGACAGATCATCCTGCTTTGAACGAAGAGTCAGAAACTTTTGAAACAAGGAAAGCTGGATCCACCGTTTTCAGTATACAATAGCTCAGAAAAACTTGTTCCATGAGCAAACCGAAGTAAACTCTAATTTGCGATACAAAGTTGAAAGTAGTCCACATGTTTTCAGTTATTTTGTCCAAACCGCAATATTTGAGCATCACAAGTTTTTTATTTTTAATGCAAGGCATAATTGTTGCGTTCCAAAGCGAGCAAAAAAATTTTTTATACAGTAATTTAGAACACCGATCAGCCAGGGAGAGATAAGGAACTTTTTTGCAAGAAAGTTCTGTAAGAACGTTTCGAAATAATTTTCTTGCAGTTTTTCTCAAAACACAAAATCAACTCAATTCAAACATACTTTAACGCAACATAACAAAGCAATCCTTTTGATTTTCAACATCCGTTTTCTCGCGAGCACAAAAAATAGAGCTCACTCGTGGTTGGTTCCATGATTAGGAATCTAGTGGAGCGAGTGCTTTTATTATTTTTGATAGATTTGAACATGTCGAACATACATAAATGGCCTAATCTAAATTTATGCGTGTTCGACTCACTTGTACAGCACCTGAACCATTTCATCGATGATGATCGAAGGTTGAAGCATGAGGTCAATGAAAGCAATTTGATGGGAAGTCAACATCGAATTAAGGCTTCCGCGGATTAAACATTTTTCTGATCACTTGATGAAGTAATAACGTACTTCCTCGCGTACGCCAGCTGTACGACACACTGAATCACAATTAGCAAAAAAATAAACTGTACTGTATATACAAGCATCGCGTACGAGTAAGGGATGGGTATTGGTATTGTACAGCGTTTCGGTCTGACGTTCGCAGAGCACAAAATGAAATGCAATGACTACTAAATGCTGAGGTAGGACAAGATAATAAGATTACAGTCACTAGTTCCAAATCTCAATTTTTTCATCATTTTTACAGAAGCCGATTCCTAAGGCTATGCATCTATTTTTCATGAGGTACCTCCGTTTGATGCGCAACTTGATTTTCCATCCACATTTTCGGAGAAAATTACCTGGGATTCACAAGTGAAAGCGTTTTCAACTACACAAGGATAAATTTCGCGGTTGAAGTACACTAAAGATCTATCACTCTTCGAAGAAGACGGAAGACTGAACCACACGAACGTCTCTTACGTCGTATCCTACTCCCTGCGACAGCCGCGACGTCGCCACGACAGAAAGGCTTACAAGAAGTATTAAAAAAAAAAAACTGACACTCACGCACCTGCGAATGATGTTGTGTTACAGGAGCCAATCATCGACACGGCGTCACGAGTTCACTGGTCAACACAGCTAAGTATCCCTCACCCGGACAATCGAACTGGTCCAGAATCCGGGTATGGGCCGGATTCGTCGTTAACTGAAAACAAAAGGTGAATGGGAAGTCTAACCCCCGAAGAATAAAGGGCTTCCCGGCACTACATTCCTCGCGTTTGTTGTTCGTCAAGTCATACGAATTCCGTTCAGTCATTAGACGAAATATTTTTACGCAGCAGCTCGATTGCAACACCAGGTACTGAGGTTCTTTCCTTGGTACATATAGAAGGCTATACTGCGGCATTGCAGGCGTGCTTCGTATAGTGCCTGCCACCGTATAAGAAAATACAATAGTATTTTGTAATGTGCGGCATGCTCGTAAACTTGCGGATACGAAACTCTATCCACTCATTCGTGGAGTCAATCGTTCAAGTTTCTTGATTATCACATCACGAAGTACTTATCTTGAATTTTTAAATAGGAGAATGCCTCGCGCTTGAGTATGCAAGATTGAAGGCAATTCAAACGCGAGAACCGCTCATTTTCAACCTGAACTGAAGCTAGATTAATGTGTTATGATTTAAAATAATTCAGCGTGACTTTCCATGGTCATCGGAAATTGAACCGGACTTCTGTCCGCTGCTTTTGAATCTCGCGAATCCTGCGCGAGTAAAACTACTCTACAATGCTAGTTATCATTAGTTTTTCCAGTCCCCACTGGGAAGCTTATCTACTTTTCTCCAGTACAGTACTGCTGTTGAATTCACAGAAAACAAAGAAGCGACCGACTTTTCACTGTACTCGAAGGCTCGAATCAGCTGTGAACTTCGCAGGTCAGCTGTTACGTAATTCCCTTCTCGCAGATCATGTGGATTTTACTGGTCGGGGTTTCACAGTCACACACGGCGGACAGGGTTAACACAACATTAGACCTATTTATTTATCCTAAATAGTTCGAAGCATTGCATAGTCGTATAAATATTAAATAGAATTGCATTCCAGTCGTTTTTTATTTCAAAAAATTTTTCGTGTTTCCTGCGTTGTTTTTCATGGAAGATACGCGAAACTAGGACAGAAAACTTACGCTCTGCCGCCACCGTAATAGTGTAATTTTTTGTCAGACAACTTGACTATAAAGTGTACAACATTTTGAAAGTTTCTCACGCAAAAACGTCGGAATTCTCCATCATGCATTGAAAAAAGTGAAGTGTACAACGCAAAAAAGTGAAGTGTAGCGAAAGTTTTCGCTTCCCCTCAAGTAATTGAAATTGACCTTGATCTAATGCCATTGACCTCAATCATCAAATTGATCATCGTGGCTGACGAGCTTCAAATTAGAATTAAAGCGTGTCATTGGTGAGTCAAACTTTGATATATATCGATATTTCAAATCGTTTACTCGTGGAATTTTTTAGAAGGCTATTGGCACGCAATTGAATGATTGAGTGATAATTTCCTCACTTTCCAACTGAACCTCAGGTGAAACCAAGATTAACGATATAATCACTTCTTCAAGCTGACTTGCACATGAATTAAAGTCGTGTTGATCTAAGACGTTAATTGCAGGAACCACACAAAGCGGGGTTGAAAAACACGCGCATATTATTTATTTTGTGTAATAGGTTTGAATGTGCAAGCAGGTCATCCCCATACCAATAATGAACTCATAACCAAACGATTGTATATCAAGTGGGATAAAAGTTGATTACAATATATATATTAAGACATGTCCTTTAAATGATATAGATCGGAGTTTGAGCCGGTTGCGAAATCGCTATCAAGAATGCATCCAGTTCTTTTGGTATACCATGCATTAAAAACTCAAGTGCGAGCTACTTATGAAACCAAGTTCAATTATTTAGCGAGTTCACACGTCATTTGGATCATGAATTTTACTGGTATTCATCAGAGAAAACCTAAAAATATCGTTCCGTCGACTTCCAAGGATTTCGATGACTCCTTCGTAGATAATTCACAGGACCAAGTCAAGCATGTTTACGCTATTTTCGGAGCTTCCCGAGGCTTCATTAATAATAAGAACAACGATGATAAAAGTTGAATGCTTGTCACGATGTCCGGGTCTGTCATTCGAGCATGGCGAGTACAGTACACTATTTCATAATAACTTAATAGACAGGTCCCACGTATAAAATACAGTGACTTCATTATTCATGGGGAAAAACGTCATTGCTTCCAATTCCGAACGGCTCGAAAGAAGCAAGCCACCAATTCTGTCGTTTCAGGTGTAAGACCTTCTTCAGCTACAAATATCAAACGAGCTATCATTGACCGGGCGTCGCCCACATCGCGTGATACAGCTTCTCGATACGCCGTTGTTGCGAAACGAAAACCCGAGAACCCTGATGGGGGTAATCCATAAGTTACCGTATTTCTGTCTTGTGCCTCCCGTCAAACTTCCGGGGGAGCGATGATGATGGCGATGCTTTCCGAGGAATATTTCCTAATTTCCTGAATAACGATCTAAATTTAACACCCATCAGTAAAAATTGAGAAGCGAAGGATTTTCGGAAGCTGCCTCCTTGTCACTGTGCGAAAATAACGCTAATCTACACTCGCATGTTGCATGAATTTGCAGTCAGACAAAAAGCTGCGAAATACAGTATCCGAATCTTGAAACATTTTTACTAACGAAGTCCCCGATATGAAGACTGCGTTCCGAACTCGAAAGTTATAATCTTTTCAAATTTTGAATTACTATTCCCGCTAATGTTTTGTTAACAAGAGGAGGGCGGGTGACCTCGAATTGGAAGGTTTGGAAATGAGTTTACGGGATATTTTGAATAGGAACAGAGGTTTGGTTCAAGTCATGTTAATGATCCCCGCAATTTGAAGGATTCTTATTCTGAAACTTACAGGCACTCAAAAAACTCCCATGCCGAGGTACTGGCGAAACTTCCGAGCCGCCCCTTTTGCCTGGTGGGGCGAGGTCAAGTTGATCGAGGGAACGCGCCTGCGGTCGTGGAGCTGGAATTATGAAACAGGCCTATGTGAAGCTTCGCCTCCGCGCTGACCCTACTTTTATTCTGCTTACGAAATGAAGTTTTAAAAGTTGCAGTATTTCAGACAGATTGAATGGCTGCTGTTCAGTCATTTTTCTCATGCAAATACTTCGTTTTCGTGAGAAAAAGTTTTCGGCCAAGTTCCGCAAATATCTGCATGGCTGGCACGTTAGCTTTCCTTTTTTTTTTAAGAAAAAATACTACTATACTTACTTCGCCCTAAGGTCGATTGAAATAACAGAGAACCCAACTCGTACTAAGCATTTCATAAGAACGTAAAATTCTGTAGGGTTGAAAATCAAGCTAAACGCATTAGATTGAATCACAACCAATGTATCCCGTCATAATTTAATGTCTGGTTACCGTGTGGTCATCAAGTCAACTTGAAATTTTTGTATCAATAGCAAAAAATCTAGATGAAGTCGAAATGACGGTACATCGCTACTTAAACAAGAGGAGGGCGGGTCAGAGCTGCATCGCATTCTCAAGTTTCCCTTTCCTTCAAAAGAAATATTCCTTCATTACCTTACCTTACGTATTTCATTCAGTAGAGGTTCTTGTGGCACATTAATATCCCGGTTATATTTTTTAAAATTCACTGGAGCACACAAACAAATTGAAAGGCCATAAACATTACCACGTCGTAAATTTTGCCCCAACCATGGTGGTTTTAATGGGATTTTGCCCACGGGTAACTTTAACTTCGCACAACATCTTCCTGGTGTTCATGG
This sequence comes from Notodromas monacha, assembly GCA_905338405.1. Classification (NCBI taxonomy): domain Eukaryota; kingdom Metazoa; phylum Arthropoda; class Ostracoda; order Podocopida; family Cyprididae; genus Notodromas; species Notodromas monacha. The sequence goes on from CAJPEX010001606.1 coordinate 25,518, forward strand.
TCTGAGAATTTTCAGTCATTTCCTCGTTGAACCTTTTCTGCCAAAATATTGCAGCATAACCTTGAGTATCTGCTTCGATTTACTGTTGAAAAAATTTCCGTTTGATCAGACTCGACGGAAAAAAAGTGACACACTCGTTCACGACTTCTTGTTGACCCCCCTCACAGTATTTTCCTACGGATTGACTTGAATTTATCGTGCAACTCAACGTAAAACTAAGATTTATTTAATATAAGCCACAGAGGTAAAAATGAAATTATTCGATTTCATAAGACCAAGATAATAAATATGAAGTCATGGACTGCGGGATCGTTTCGATGCATCCCGAGTTTTTCAAGAAATTCAATTCGAGCAGTATGGAACCGTGTTGGCCTTCAAGATTTTCAAGAATACCGTTAGTATGACGTGCGATCATTCAAGAATAAATGAGCTTCTTCGTCGTTCACTTCACATTTTAAACACATTCGATTATCCGAGTGAATTCACTCAACAATCATTAGCGCGAATACTCTATGAGTCTATGTTTAAAAAATTATATTTAAAAGCGCTTTTGCACGAAATACGAAGTATTTTTCTGAACTCGTGCGTCCGAACTTGTTCGATAATTTTTTTTTGCCAAAGTCCGTACCATAATATTGCACCGTAGTTTACTTTTGAGCACGAAAAGAACACAAAACGTGATGTGCTGAACAGGGTCATACGACATTAATATTCAGCAGACATTCTTAAGCATGCATCCGTCGACAGCACCATTGCGTAGGAATGAAAGCAATCGTAGGAAATGTTCTGAGATTAACATCCTCATGTGGCATCTCATCAGGCATTGCTGCAGTGTTTGCCTTAGGCATGTGCCGCATGATACAGAAGAGTATTCTATTTTCGGAACTACACGCGCTTCGCGAGAGTTTCAGTTGCACGGTTCACGATTTTCTCCAGACGAATCGACTTGCGTCAGTCTCGCTCTCTGTTGTGTTCGTTGCCACTGAAACTACAAATGAGCGCCTTTGGCTGGTTTGCTGACCTTGGTAAACGCGGAGCAATCAAAATCACAGCACATAAAAGCCCGGAATCGCTCGGAGCGCAATTATTCGCGCTCCTTTTCACAAATCACGTCCACAGCGAGGGGAGAAGCAAAAGGAGTGAAAGATTCCTCGGGAAAAGGTAACAGCAGCCCTGGACCGAGACGCCGTGCCGGTGCTGGGATTTGAGGGCGATCGCCCGGGCCCTCATTTGAATATCTTGAACGGGCAACTCCCTCGATCCCGGCCTATAGGGACCAACGACGGTTTTGCCCAACACAAGCGCCCACGATCGCGGCACGCCCGTCGCTGGGCTTCTGGTCCTCGTCGGCCAGGATTAACAACATGGGTCCATCGATTCATCCTGACGAACTGTTCACTCACAACAGCATGCAAGACAAGTTTCTCCAGCAGCCACTGCTCGGCACGCGGCAATCAGCATCGTTATTTTCTCTCGCTCTCTCTCTCTCGAAAGGATGCAACTGACTTCCGCGTGGTGCGTAACTAATGTGAGCTCGTTGCATCGACGAAATAACTCAGTATAGGATGTCGGCATTCATTGCGAGCCTCAAGCGTCGCCAGGAGTAACCGTCGCTTTAAAAAAAAATTATCACAGATAACCAGCAGCGATGGTACCATCTCAGAACCCTGGTGTTCTCGATTCAGCGTATCAGTATTCATGAAGGTTTTATGTCGCTGAAAATTAATGCGCTCATTTGTGACTGGCTGGCACGAAGGACGCCCAGCGACAGTGTCGGCGGCGACGTTGCCGCGCAGCGACAGGCCTTGACAGAAGACTTACGCGCTGACGCGGCGACGGTGATGACTTCGCTTTTACTCGAAAAGTCGCAGCGTTGAATCCCCAGGCATCGAATCATGCGGGATGCATTCGTTTCCGCGTGAAATTCAGGGTTGAAGAATAATTGTTTCCTTCGGATTTTGAATGCATTTCCAACATTGCTGCGGGGTTTTTTGTATCAAAAATTCTCGCACTGTATATGCATGGAATGATATGATATTTTTAGATCAATTTTGAAGTACAGTATAAGTGTTCAAAAATAATAGTTCATGCTGTAAAGCTCTATTTGGTTTGAAAGAATAGGTCACTTTATACACTTTACGATGGTACAGTATATGTATTCTATCTTAGGATTGTGCTGATCAAGACATTTGCAATTTATTCAACGAGTTCTGAAATAGGGCTTAAATTGTATGGCTCATTTCTACAAATTAAGCCAAAGAAGAAAGAAACAAACTGTCTTGGATCAGATTGAAACTTCTTAGACACTATTCAATGAAATATGCAGTACCAAATGACCGCTCTCAAAGTCAGTGGACTGAAGGAAGACACGGTAGCAGTGCGATGGTTGAAGATACTGATCACGTTGGAATTTAGCTGATCAACATACTTTTGAATATACAGTATTCTGAAATATTCCATGGCTTTTTGAATCCAGGACTAATTTTTAGGGTTTCCCCGCATTCCATTTTCACAGTTAACCAAGAGAAACGTTAGTGAAAGGTTATATAAAACCTTGATCAATCATGACATATAGTTCCTCTGTCTTCCCCACCCTGGAACTAATTTATTGAAATAAAAACCACAGAATATTGCGTGGAGGATGTAAGACCTACTCCCAAAATTTTATGAAAGACTTCAATTCAAAGAAATTCTGTAAATTTCAATCAAACCTGACAGAAGCGCACTGAAACTTTGTTTTGGGAGCTACCAATATAAGGCGTCTATCTCTGGGCTCATGAAGTATGATACAGTACTATGACTTACGAAGATGATGTTGAGCAAGCTCTCACTTGCGTTTCATATTCTTAAATTATGCATTGCTGATGAGCTATTGTAATTGGAGACGCAGTTCGCGTCTTAGATGCCCAATAATACGTAGTGCCTCCTATTCTGTCGAATAAGAAATGAGCAACATATTAGTACTGTACAGTGAATCGAAGCCATGAAAATTGACATATTTTCTAACCCAAGCTCCGGAAATGACCATAAAAAACCAGAAGCAGCCAATTTTTCATCACGCCCCCTCCAATATTCACGATGCTTTTTTCACTGTCACGCTTCCTCGGTGACAGGAATTTAATTGAATGGATTTTATCCAAAATGAGACTTACATGTAACGGTAACTTTAAGTTCTTTCACGTTGTATGTCATTCACGTTGCGGAAAACGTACCTCGCATACAATTCTATAAGCTTTTTGAAGAAACTAATCACGGGAAAGAAGTACCTTGGGCTCATTTACATCAGCATTGAGAATCGACGAGCTAAGAGAGTTTCAAAAGTTTAGATGCTCTTTCAACCGTATCGTCAATGGCAGGAATAATGCTGGATGTTTCCTTAAAGCACAATTTTCAATCCGTTACTGGAAAAAATATACTCAATCATGTATCCCTATGCCGATTCTTGATTGAGAAAACTCGTGCAGGTTGATTTTAAGGGGCGGACGTGGGAATGCCTTAATTTTTTTGTGGATAAAGGGTCAGTTCGTTTTCAATTGTTTCAATTAAAAGGATGTCAAGCGATGTGGTATCAGTATACGTATTCATATTTACTGTACTTTCCGCATAGCCAATAGGCACCACACGAGTTCAATTCAAGATATATGTTCGGGAAAATATTTTTCAAGAAGTACCATTGCGTAGATAACGTCAGGGATGCCGTAAAAAGCAAGGAAGAAGGCAGTTATTAAGCATAGGAAAATTATTATATGACGCTTCATGCAGTTTCAAGATTGCTGGAATATTTCTACAGAATTTCAAAAAACCTCAACTAAAAAGGAGGGCTCCACGAGCCTACGTAACGATCAGTAAAAATTCCCCGCATCAGCCGAGTCTTTTTTCATGCAGCAGAAGACGTCGGTTGCTGCTATTTGAATAGAACAGCTATTGAATAGTACACTTGAGTTTTGAAGCCGAAATTCCAGGCACCTAAAAGTGAAAAAGGCACACGAGCACTTCGATATTGAGAACAGCATGTCTCTTATACTGTAGTTTGTGTTTTTTCGAAGGTTTCGCGACCGTGTGTGCGATTTTATTTAAGGTTTGACACAAAATATTTATAATACAGTGCAGCAGCTCATTATAACTAGCGGTGAGTCGTTCGTCTGCGTTGCAAGAAGGGCTCGGTTTGACCTTGAAGACTCGCAAAAATCAACTCGTGCAGTTTTATGCGTTGGTTGGATCACGAATTTAGCGCGTGAGGCCAAATGCTTCGAAAGCTTCGAAAGCCTTCAGGAGTAACTTTTTGTGCACCGATTTTTTTATAAATTTTACATGGGAACATTTTAATTTACCTTGAAATAAATTCTTCACAAGCAACTCCGATTTTTCAATTGAGGCTGTCGACATTTCTCCTACAAGTAAAAGAGTAAATGCCAAGTTTCGGAAATCCTGTATATACAGGCACGACTGACTTCGTATAAAGCGGGCTACTATTTTTCACGAACGCAAAGAACTTTGTCGTAGAGCGTTTTAATCGAATTGAATTTTTTTCACGAATGGCGAACGAGTCTATTTTTATGTTCATATTCGACAAATTTGAATTGCTCTCTGGTTTTGTGATGGAGTTCAGGATTTTTACAGAAGTTCCTCTGAACCAGTGCAGTAGAAATTTCACTTTCAACGTACGTGTAATTTGGTTTTTCTCACCTAAAAGAGAACGCTTTTGAACGCTTTCCACGGTATTTTGGTATTGCAATATTAGCTTCCCAAACTGGCAGAAAATCATGCCAACCACAGGCTACTAACTTTATACCTGGCCTATATATACTACATCTGAGCGGCCTCGGATGACTCTGAAAAGTCTTGAGTAGTATATCAAGTGTTATAGCCGATAGAACTTGAGAAGGAATGAAGCCAGCTCCTGTTCCACAAATCAGTGTCATTTGTATGCTCGGTAGAATTATATACAAAATGCGATCCACGTAAAAAACCATCGTTGATACGTGATTTTATTTCCTAAGTAATTTGGTTTCCGTTGCACCATAAATTTTTTTACGAGTCTGGCAAAGTAATGTCCTCACAACAGTTCGTCTACAAATCTACTGTACATTGATTCTTAAATGAAGTGGGCAGAACGAGTCACGCCCAGATTTTTAAAATCTCTGATCTCGGGTGAAATCCCTCCTCGTCGAGAGCTAACATTTCGTCGATGGAACTGCGCGCATAATGACCCGATTAAAAAAATAAGAAAAAAACGATGAAGATGAAAATCAGATTTCGAGTTGCAATCTCAGTGCGTGAGAATAAGGGGGAGATAATTACATCGAGACAAACGTGAAATTATACCGTATTTACTTAAGTACCACCTGACCACGCACCTCAATCCGAAGCCTAAAATTTGCAGAAAAACGTAACCCCGGCAAAAAAGTTCAACCCACGTCTGAGTTCCCAAAAAGTTTCAATATTGCAATAGCATAGAATTGAATTGCTTAGCAGCTACTTTATTATTTTTAATGGAATTTTCTCTGGAGAAGTTACTGAAGATTCAAAATTTCCTCGAAGCAATTTGCCAGTGACGTGCACCGACATTTACTAAAATATTTGGAAAAGTTTGTACCGACTACGTGGACCATGTGTTTTGATTTTAATGGGGGGGGGGGGTGGGGGTGGATACTACTTGAAAAGATCAACACTTCATCATTGCATTTAAATCTGGAATTTGGAAAATTATTGAGCCTTGTCAGACAGAAAGCTGATCGAAATTTCAGGACTACAGTCGATCTAAAGAAGTGCATCAATATAAATGAATGCTGACCTCAATGAATTATTCCCGGCACGATGCGTTCGATAAACAGAGGCCAGTTTGAGCCCTTGGGGTATTCTCGAATGTCCTTTATACTCAATGAATCACGCAAACGTTCATCGGACGAGAAGCAAGGCATCGTTACCCAGAAAGGTAACCATACAGGCTTCTCAATAGGGACGAAGAATCTTACACGCATCAACCGGTTCACTGGTTTACAAAAATAGTGGGCCTTTTATCGTCAGACATCGGAATCATTTTTGGATATCAGTTGATGGGAGAAAAAAGAATTATACATTTATTCACGGGCTTCTGATGTTAGATTAAATGCTAAGGAAATATGCAGACACACAAACATGATAAAATGCAAATTTCTTCGGCCAGTCGACGTTAATCCGCTCGTTTTCAAGTCCATCTTAACTTATTGTTCAAGGCAATTCTTCAGAAGGGTTTCATTGCTGTACCTGTATATGGAAATCATCTCCTTCCAGTAGTGCTTTTCTTATTGTCGTGATCTTGCAATCAATGCGTGAGTTGGGAGCAATTTATCGACAACTATTCAGTATCCAGTATTTCACGGCTTCTGATCTTGGATGAGACGAAATTGCTAGCCCAAGAGTATTCCCGTGGGATGGCCAAGAAATGCTCAAGCGGGCCTCGCCCACAATCTGCAGCGAAGTTCAACTGCTTCTTCCGCAAAAAAAAAAAAAAAGAAAGAAAAAAGGGGGGGGGCATCTTCCAAAAAAAAAAAAAAAAATGAAAGAAAAAAGGGGGGGGGCATTGTGGTTAAAATTAGCCGAAATCCTATCCGTTCGAAAATGGGCACACAATCAGTCGCACAGATTTGTCATGAGATCCATGGTATGGAGAGGGAAAGTTAGGCGAACGCAATCAATTGAATCTGTAGTAAGTCGAGCTGCATTTGAACTCGAGCTGCGGAACCCAGCACGAGCACAGCCCGCTTCTTAACGAGGAACGGAAACCATACCGAGTAGCAGCACGACCAGAGACAAGTCAGATGCCAGCAGACACGATGCACACAAGTAAACAGAATCACTGGCGAGCGCGTGTGCGGGTTTACTTGGGCAGAGTTCCTCAACCTTTTTGACTTGTGGAGCTTTAGATACACTGTACAGTACACCAATTTTCCACATATTTTAGATATTTTCTAAAATTAAGTCTCAGGATGGATCAACTTTGATTAATCACATGCACGTCATTATTTTACTGAATATACAAGGATAATCGACCGCGGTCTGAGCTTCGATCGTATTTGCCAATTTTCGCATTTCTCGAGTCTCAATCTTTTTAGTAATTTTCCTCGGGAACGTATTCCTCCGTGGAGCCCTGGAAGTGCACTCGAAGCACATTAAACCCTGTGGACCACAAGTTGATCGAGAAATTCCCTTGCCATATTATCCAGTATTTTCGAAAGTCTCTGCGGAAAAGTGATGTTTGTTGAGATACAACTCGCATTATGAATACTTCCGCCAACCGGAATCGCCGTGAATATCTGGTAGTTTGATGCTTTATGTTTGAGCATGTTTATTCGAACATCAAACGAAACGAAGACGTGGATACAGAAGACGTCAGAATGTAATATGGCAATTCAGAAATTCTTATTCAAGGAATTTGGGACACCAGTGGAATAATTTTCGAAGCTTCGCGAGGACTGGATTTCACATTTACACGACTTACAATTTCTAGCATACGAAAATTTCCATCGCATTTTATTTATGCTACGGTATTAGGAAGCTGTCATTGCTGATTGCTGAAATACCACTGAAAGATAGGGTTAAGGCGGTTGAAGTTTCCTTCTTCAATCTGAAAATACCTGAACTGGTTGAATTTGGGGACGCGAGTTTTACCTATACTGTATAGGTGGATTCTCTCTGCAACAAAATTCAAGGGACAGGAAAAAATTTGCTGCAGGGATAATTTCGTTGTAGAGAACTCTTATAACATGGGAAGAACCCCCCATGCGACCAAAAACAGTTCCTTATGCATAGAAAGTAATTTTAATGAGATTTTTGTATATATATATATATATATATATATATATACAAATAGGAGAGAGAGAAAGAGAGAGAGAGAGAGAGAGAAAGAGAAAGAGAGAGAGAGAGAGAAGAGCTAGAAATTCGTGGAAAGTGAACCCCTCCGTGTGCATTGACGGAGGCCAATGGAAGAAACGAGTGAGTAAACCCGTATCCCTTCAACAGTTCTACCCGCGCGTCCTATATATAAGTCGCAAAATGTACCATTGATAAAAAAAATTTTCTTAGTTTCAGATGGAACTCAAAATCTGTCAGGGTTTGTTTCGATCCTTTTCGGGTAGCTCTTCAAGTCCTAAAATTTTGGCGAGAAAGATTAAGCCTAAAAATATCGTTTGGTAGAATTTCAGGGCATACTTGTGTAACATTTCTTACTATTGACAGGCCAAGAACTGAATACTGTACCATTACACCTGAGCTGTTGAATGGATTATAAATTTTTTTTCAAACTATTCAAGAAATAAATATTGCCATCAACTTATTATCACACATTTATTTAGTGAGTATTTGCACATTATCTTCGACTTATATAGGACGCGCGGGTAAAACTGTTGAAGGGATACGGGTTTACTCACTCGTTTCTTCCATTGGCCTCCGTCAATGCACACGGAGGGGTTCACTTTCCACGAATTTCTAGCTCTTGTTCGAATAATTCAGAGATATTGTACTCGTCATTCACATTGCGGTTATATGCGGCCAAACGTACTGTACTTTGGAAGTTTGTTTCCATAAAAAATTTTTCCCGCACGAGTCTTCATGAGCACGGAACACGGCTTCAATTTCGGGAGAATTCTTTCCACGCCGGGTCTTCGTAAACGCGTTGGAGCACGCGAACAATCCCGCGGTTCGATGGGGAATGTGTCGAGGGTTGAGTCAGGCGCGCACCGTCGCCCTGCAGCCTCAGTTCCCGCGCAGCGACTCCCGGAGGACATATCGGAATGTCACAACTGTACGAGCATGCTCCTGCTGTGGCAGATCCGGCGAAAAAGGCGAAATTCTGGGGTTCCTTGAGTGATTTCGAATTTAGATTTTCCAGCAGATTAAACTGGCATTGACTCAACTTTCAAAAATGATTTGACCATAATAGCTTATGAATGCCGCGACTCGGGGATGAAAATTCGGATAAAATTAATGCAGTGCGAGCATCATACTGCTGTACCAAGCAGATTCGGTGACCGAGGCGAAATTCTAGGGTTCCTCGAGAGATTTTTCATTCAGTTTTTTTTATTCAGAAGATTACGCTGGACTTGACTCGACTTTAAATATGATTCATCCATGCTGAATGCCTTCACTTTAATACTGCATTCATGGTGCTGTATAATCAGTTGAACCGTTCCAAGTCGAATTTCAAGGGACCACCAAAAAATTCGAGCTTGAGAGGTCTGGAGTTCGGGAAAAAGGCAATGGGAAAGATATAAGAATTTCAGGATATTGTAAATGGTGATATGCTGAGCCTTGATTATTATTTGACGGAGTCGACAGGTTGATGAACTTTGAGTCAAGGGTTTTTCATTTGCCGGATTAGTCTTTCAATTCCTTTCAAAACACATGGTCGTTTTTTAATGCTTTTCTCTTGTCAAGGAAACAGTAGTCAAAAGGTCCCTGGAAATTCGAGTTACGGGGGGGGGGGGGGGGGGGCTTGAGAGGAAACGCCTTCGAGTTAGAAAAGTTTTTAATGCATTCGTTTCTGAATTAATTCAGACAAGACTTTAAAAAATTGAATTAGGGAGATTTGATTCATCAAGGTTAAACCATAACACAAAAACAAAACAAAAAATAGTATGTATTTTATAATTACAGGTTGAGGGAAATGAATATTTCATTTTTTAAATCAGTTTTTAGCATTCAAAATTGTATGCACTAACATTTGTCCACCAAAATTCCATTTATTTTAAAACTGTAACCTCTCAAAAATATGACTGGAAAATATGGTTTTGGTGGATGATACCTCTTTGCTTGCACGAAATTTGTGCTACCCGGTTGCATAATTTCATGTACACACGTAAGTTAATTTTTGAGAAAGGTATTTCATGAAATAATTCATGTTCGTGTTCAACTCTCTTGTCATGCATGATTTCTGTGCATGAATTTCTGGCCCAGAATCAAATGAATCGTCGAGAAACGGAACAACAAGAAGAGGCAACAAAAATGAGAAAAATAGGAAAAAAATCCCACGGAAGATATTTACCAGAGAAAATGCGATCAAGCTCGTAAAAAACGGTGGTTGGGTGCCCACCAACTGCGTCCACCATATCCAAGTTTGATGATTCATTGTCCCGAATTCCTTGCACAGCATAGCGAAGGAAAGGAAGACGAATAGAATCACAAGGGCATGGAGAGTAAAAACCGCGGACTCCGAGAGATGTACTGGCTAGGTCACGTAGCCTCGACTAGTGAGACATAAACGACGGTCGTAAATCATGAGCAGCCAGATTGGATGCCACTTATGGGCCGACACCCACACACGGAAAGGTAGCCGATATTTCCCCTCCAACCGCCGAAATGATGCTGCGGAAGAGACTGACAGGTACCAGTCAATGCTCAATGTCAGAATGACTTGCGAATCCTAGCAGCATCACTCACGCAGTTAATTCAGTTGCAGTAACCACGGCAATCCCGTCAGTTACGCTGAAATGCCTTCGATTTAGATTTACTTTCGTCAAAAAACTGGGTTTAAATAGCCAGTAGATTCCGAAAATTGGCCCTTTTATACGCCCGTTTCAATCAATTTACAAAAATAAAATAAATTTTCTGTTTTAAATCGGCAGATTAGCTCTGGTATGATTCAGGGGAGTCTCCTTTTCTTCTCTCCACTTCCATGGAAATTTAATCTTCAAGAAAATTAACATCTCTCATTTTTTACGTATTTCGTTTCAGATTCTAAAAAGCCAGCAATACCGTAATGCACTATTTTTACGCGTTGACGTAATGAACTAGCGTACATCGCTCAAAACCCTGAAGTAGGAATATACAGTATTTAAATCAAAATTAAACTTTAATGCTGCGCACCTTGTCTACTGGCGGCCTTGAATGCAAATTTGTCTCTATACTCTTGAACATTTTTCCCAGACGGAGGTTTTTAATATCGAATTTGAAAGTTTATGGCAGAAAAAAATTTAAACTATGTTTTCTTCTTTCAGTTTGAAAAGTTGCCGTTTTTTTTATACCAAAGATTCTGAGAATTGGTATATTCAGAAATCGGTCGAAGTGTTCCACGGCTAGGCCACCCTGCGCATTTTTCTTCCTCCGTTTTTTTTTTTAGAAAAGAAACCTGTGTAAATACAGATAAAGGGAACCGAAAGAAAATATCAATTAAATATAATAATGCTCTTTTTTTTTAAGCATGAACAGTAAGTAAGCCGTATACGGTTTCATGGATTCCACGATTGACTCATTCCCCGAATGGCATTTTTACATTGATTCGAACGCTCTGGTTCGAATACAGTATCTGTCAGATATTAAACAAATCACGCATAGGAATATTCGCTGCACTGATTCAAAATGAAAAGAGAATTTGAATACGGATCGACTGTAGCTTTACGAGATAGGATCCATATAAGGTGAAAGGGAATGCAACTCGAGATTGGGTTGAATCCGGGCGCTGGTGGTGAGCGCAGGGTCTTCACAACCCGTGCTGCGACGTAGATGTAATGTTTTTTTTCCTGCTATGTAAATCGTAACCCTGCCCATCGCTAGATGCACTAAATATTCTGGAAGTGCAGCAACGGCACGCGGGGTGCCACGGACAGACTTGGGCTTATCAATCCTGAAGACTGGAGAAATCAAAGCAATACGGTAGTGAGCATGCTGCAATCTTTCTGTCGTCCGAATTTTCTTCGTGCAACGATTATTTTTGATGGGATGAGTTACCTATCTATGCCTCTGTGCACCCATGATTAATCCCGATGATAAGGAAATTCATACCGCATGATGTAGAAATATGCAGGAGTCATTAAAAGCGCATGATGGCTTCAACCTTGAACTCAACGATGCATCTTATCCGCAGCTTCATTTGTATGGAGCATGAAAGATGCCGAGGAATAACTTTTCTGCTTCGCATGAAACTGGAGGAATTCCATTCATTATTTTCTGCAGTTTTACTACAGCATAAGATTTACTTTTTTATTCACTTGACCACACGATGGGGCGAAGTGGGAATGAAAAATTGCTGGAGCGAAATAAAAAAATGACAACATTATTGTTTGAAAATTCGCACGAATCTCAACCATATAAATTAAAATAAGGAATAAACTTAGTTTGATTTGATTGACTTGCTGCTTTCTGAGTACACAAGCAGAACAGATATGTTTCGGTCTTCGTATCTCTAGTAAAACGGCTACCTAGTTCCCCGAGAAGTAAAGTTGTGAAAAGTAAAGTATCTCTGATTTCCAGATAAAAGGAACGATCTAATCATTCATGAATCATTGATAATGAAAATGAAATGTATAATGTATACGATATCAATTTCGGCGTGAAGTACTGTATTTACAGTATATATTTTAAATAAATTAAGACTTGGAGAACTACATATCATTGCCGAAATGATCCATTCAAGAGTAGCTGTACTATTAGAGGAGGATTTTAAAATCACGTGCAGGGAGAATATTGTTTTAGATGTCAAGGCAGACTTATTTTCCAGTCATGCAGGGTTCATTATTTGAGCAGTGTTCCTTCTTGGAGCGATGTAAGAAAATAGTTGAAGTGCTTCGATGATCAACGTCTATGGTTTATATATTTTACGAAACGTGCTAGTTCTAATAACATACATGCAGAAGCGGTGAATGGAAAACGAGATAATTTGTCCGACCTGTCACTTCTCTATAAAATGAATCTGTCATTCGAGTTTGATGCTCGTTCTCAGACGCTGAGAGTTCGACAAATTTATCTGGGTGACGGCAGTAAGATTCGATGTCCGCACAGCGTCATCACGTAGTGTGTGTTCTTCGTAACAGTTTCCCCAGAAACCAAGTGTCGAGTCCCTCGGATATCCTTGATGAATTTCGGAGGACGAAAGAGGCTCAGCATTGGCGTTCCCAACGCTCCTTTTTGTTTTCTTCGCAAGGTGACAAGCTTAGAATCACGGTTTGGTTCAGATGAATCAAACCCGAGCCAACGACCCGCCGTCCGGACGACGAACGACACCCGCGCGCCTTTCGTGGACGCCGATCCGATGATCAACGGATTTTTACGATCGCACCGCCGTTTTCGGGAACGGGCGGGAAGAAGCGGCTCATTACTATTCGCCCCGCGACCTCGTAACATAAATTTCCTTCGGATGCCCAGTGCAAGATGTCCCTTTGTTTGGGGGGTGAATATCCCTGAAGATATATTTTCGTGATGGGGACGCAGGTTCGTAATTCCGTCTCCCGAAGCTTTGCTCAGCTTCCCACGCCCGGGCGCGCAGTAAAAACGCTCCCGAGGGGATAATTGATGTCGCTCGACCGGATTCCCGACCCTGTGCTGGGGTTACATGACAATTTAACCTCCTGCCACGCGAAGCACGTGAAAGACTGCCATTTCTGCGATGCTGGCAATATCGGAAGACCTCAATTGTCGATACTCCTGCTTCTCGACTGAGATTCCACATAAGCTTTTCTTGCCCAACGCGTGGACTTCCTTCACCGACACTTACTTTTCCGCGGATGGTTGTGAAATCGAAAAATTCTAGGCATGTAGCAGACGTGCTGAGCAACGAGCGTTATTGCATTTTTCATGTCACCCACGAAGATTTGTTTCCATACCGATCCACAGAACCTCGCCTCGGTCTTTAGTCTTCACGGATTTGTAAGCCAACCAAGGAATGAAATCCGGTTTCATACTACGCATGCATTCCCAAGTGTTCTGTTGGAAATTCCGTGCATATATCAAGACTCAAAGAACAGATTACCTCACCGATAGTCGAAGAACGAATGTTTTCTGCCATGACTAGGAAAATGTTTTACCTCACGAGAAATGACTGTTTGAAACAGATGAAGTGCGGGTTCTCCGTTAAGATATTCACGCATCCTCACGATGACTCTCATGTCAACGCAATAAATCTGTCGTGTCGAGAATGGGTGTCTCGCATACATCATGCGAATGAATTGACATGCCCCACTAGTATCAGCAATCTTTGCAATGCTTCGTTGTGAAGGGAAATAAAATTTAAGGTCGGGTTTGAATTATGTCAATCTTCCGTATACAGTATTTACAATTTAGAAGGATTTGCGCTGATGCGTTTTTATCCTGGAAGTTGCTGTGATTGCACGATATATATGCTTTCCAAAGAGGCAATTAAACTCCCAAACGATAATGATAACATCATATATGAATAAACGTTCTTTTTCATCACGTTGCAACAACCATACATCTTTCATGCAAGTGGATAAAATTGCAGAATGAGATGAAAAAAGCGGGACGATTCATTTACATTCTAAAATTAGATGCACAGAAATGAGTGTGGAATTTTCACAATTTGAATATGTTGCTGGTGCTCCCCAAAAAAATGAACGTGTGGTGAACACATTCTTAAACAAAATCAGTCAAAGCGTGCGTTGAGGGTCGTTTTTTAAATTAGGCCATTGGTGTTAGAATATCAATTATTTGCATTGTATGAAAATTAATTTTATCTGTACGAAAGAATTGTCATTCGAAAAATGGTGCTTTTCGTCTGATAAAGCTAGAAATTTTCGAAGTAACGTTGATTAATCAGTCACCCAGGCATATGAAAGTTTTCTGCAGTTCAAAAATACATTCAAACCTTTGTATTATTATCAAAGGCCAATTAAATGTGGCATTCTTCTATTCATTTGAAAAAATAATAATATCTCACGTATGAAAATGTCGGATTCGATAAATTAAGACTTGATTATAGGGGTCCTCTGTAAGCATATCAGGAATGCTTGAATAAATAGTATGCCACAGTTATTTACTGCAAGAATTTTCCTTGTGTCAGGAAAATAATTTTAAATTCACTCATTCACTATTCTATAAAAAAAATTATGCGTTTTCAAACGGCAATGATTGCTGACATTCTTCGTTCAACTCCACTGAAAAGGAGACCCACAAACGTTTCAGAAACGCGTTTATGTTTTTTTTTTCAATTCTTCGGACAGTCGTGTGTTACATGTGACTCACGAACTGCTTCAAGTTTTGAGTAATTTCTGCTGGTATCCACAAAAGCTCCGACAAAATTGCGGGGTTCGTGGATGCAAAAAGTATAGGGAATCCTGATACTGGTAAATACAAGTACATGGAAGTGCTTGATTCATATTACGTGGATTAGTAAGGTTGGATTTATTTAATTATTTAATTCCGTAGCGTTGTATTATTTTTCTTCTTGAGACCAGTCCCAAGAAGTCGCTTAAAACAAATGTACGTATCTCCATAATGATGGGCGATTCCTCGACGTCCAAATAAGTGTCATTCCTTGAGTAAATCCGTGTGCTGACAAATGGGATTCCTTTTTAGATTTAATAACTACAATAGTCATTAAATGCCCTCCATTTACAACGTTCTGACGGTAGCTAATTTACGTAGTTCCTTCATTCAGTTCTGTTCTCAGTAGCACTCAAATTATTTACTGGATTCCCGTGAAATTGATACGGATATCGGAGAAATCACGCATTCAGAAATATGATTCGTAAAATGCTGATACCTTTGCAGGTGCGCTCAATATATTCGCTTTCCTGGTTAATAACTTTGTCAGGAAAATTTGAAGCTATGATCGACTGACTCTTCTGGAAAATGAGCAGCAGAAAATTTTCGAAAGCCCAATCCACCTTCAGCGTCAATAATACCATATAATTCGTTAAACCTTAAAGCGCATCTTCTGCTCAATTATTGTCAAATATGGAATATTTGTATGAAAAATTGATAAAAGCAACTGCTGTTTTTGAGATGAGCAGTGTGCGACCGTTCTAGCACAACAGAAGGACGCGGCTCTTGAGGTATTTACAGCAGTACTGATTTTTTTGCATTGGCCCAAAAAAAATTGAATTATTTCTTTCGAAGTACTGTACATCTTGACACGATCAAGTACAAATAACGAACGAGCAGTATATTCCACCTGAGTAAAGCGACGGATAACAACGCTGAGCGCCCCCGCGAACACATCAACTTGCTCAAGAAAACTGTCGGAAAGATGATTCCAAAATTTCACAAAAAAAAGACGAAAGAAAAAACCGCTTCGAGCTTCCTCATCAGTAACGCCAAGTTCTTCGCGGGCGAGGCAAAGAAGTGTCGAGAAGAAAATTCTCTTGAAAAAAAAACAAGCGTTCCAAAACACCAAATGTCACCCTTTGTACATCCTCATGGATTTGCTTCAAATGGCAGCTATAATGGGCCCCAAAGGTCAGTTCCCCAACAAGAAACTTCTGCGTGCATATTTTTGAGGTTTCTCATCCACAAGAACATTCCGATGCGATGACTAGCTATTAAATAGAGCCATAGGAGAAAAAATACTTCCAATGCAAAAGTCTGTCGCGTAAATTTGTAGAGGACTGAAAAATGATATCAGCTTTTTTTTTTCTTTGGTCGTCGACAAGCGCCTGCTTGATCTTTTTATAGGATGGAGCAGCCACAGCAGCAACTTTGCGGATAATCCGGACAATGAACCCGGTTTTCGAATCCGAGCATGACGAAAATCCCAGAATAACTCTTCCATTCATACGAAACTTGCGTGACTGGGATTATCCGAATTTGTTGTCGCTGTAAAATTCAAGGAAGAGCATCAGCGTATTTTTTCAAAGGGTTGAATAAAATTAAATATTCCCACCCATTATACAAACGTACTGTATCATGCTTCGTTATATAATCTTTCCGCGGACTAAATATCAAGAGAAATTCCATTTTTGTACACTAAACAAGAAAAATGTATCAGTCTGCTACGATGATTTCCTCCAAACCTCTGCACTTATTTTTGCTATGCAACGAATATTGTTCTTGTCTTGTTGACCCATCGATCTATTTTTTTGTGGAGCTGCTCTAAATATCAATGCTAATGATTGATTGACTTTGTTTAGATGATTAGATAACACATAAGAGATCAAACAAAGCTTTTAAAATGCCCTCGAAATCAAGAGATACCAATTTAAATGATCTGATACAATATTAACTAGCTCCCTGCAGGTATCAGTGCATCATTCTCCATGATGAGCCAATCAGAAAGAATTATGTGTCTCGCGTAAAAATAATGAATTTAGTCGCTTTGCTTCTTCTCAATTAAACTGATTCTTGAAACGGTAAATCGAATTTCTGGATAATCGCATTTCTACTGTAAAGATGGTTCTTCTAGAAAAATATTCGTTGCATAGAGAATGTTTTTTTTTTGTCTTCATAGTACGGTTGAAGATGGAGTCCTCCTGCATTTCAATACTTACGAATGCACTTCCTGAACTAACTTGCGAGCGGTTCAGCTCAGTCGATCGAAGGCAATAAATCGAGATTACTTGTCGAAGGAATGCCAATCAGCAAGTCAATGCCCTCGGGTTAAGAATCTCAACTCTTATACACTGTATATGTATATATTTTTTAGTTTGAAGCTGTAATAGGGATTTCGCCTCAAGAAATCATACGAATTTCTAGATGAATTCATCATTTGAATCGTTTTGCGCGGAGATTACGCGGTCGCGAGTGCAAACCTGGGCAACGATCCGCTGGTCAGTGAACGCAGCGAGGTGCTCCTTCGTGAGCTGAATGGAGGCTAGATTTATGGTCGCGTCCGGAAAGGTGACGATCGGCAAAACCCGTGGGCCCTCCTCTTCGAACGCCACTTGTCCACTGACTTGCTTGATCAAGTCCGTCGGCAGGCTACACCGCTCCACGATGTGTTCCGCCGTCACCGTGCTCCTGTTGGCAAATAAGGGAAAATACGATCACCCGAGCAGATTGGACTTTTTTCATCAGCACGAGCAGGTCGTCTACCAGTATTGACGAGTACGTATAGTAAGGCTAATGATCCCAAACCCCCAGACGCACGCCGCCCTGAAGGTGAAGCCTTGACTGGACTCCTTTTACGGCGCGCGCGCGGGGAAAGCAAGAAGGGAAGGGAATCGTGAGTCGTGGAGAACAATACCATGTAATCGTGAGTCGGATGAAGCACCGAATTTGGCCGTATCCATCGCATGTCGGGCAAGCGACACAACCCCGCGCGTTGCACTTCAGACAATCTTGCTTCCCGTGCCCGTGCGTGGATGAGTGACAGTAAAAACACAAATCCCTCCTGCCGTGTGAGTCAGTCCTCCAGCCGTCCCCGTGACACGTCAGACAGGGCGTCTGCAAAATAATGAGAACCCGGCGATGATGCGGACGTGATCCCTGGCTTCGAGCTCGATCCATTTCTCTGTCAACTGACACTAAAACAACCGCTAATCATCACATCCTGCGTAGGTCGCAGAGTACTGCTCTCCGAACCCTTCATCCGATCATTAACTTAATCTGCATAAACACGCGGAAATGAGGCCCGAATCCGCGCATCCATGAGTGCAGCGTGTCGTACTGAAGATATCAGACTTCAACACCAACTTTATACTTCGAGCAGCAGTAAAATTACGACGGAAAGGTAGCAATGCTTACTCCTCTTTCATCGCTTCAGCGATTTTCTCTCTGTTCAGAAAGGAATTCAGATGAAATTTCGGCAAAAATCAATCCAAGGAAAAATCTTTATGCGAAGTACTGGTTTTAAATAGTTTTTCCTTGTTTAAAATTATGACGTCGCGGAAAAACAAGCGGCACGCCGGGTCATAGAAATTCGGCGTTCTTTCTGCAGTTACCTAGAAAAAGTGAGTTCGATGGCAGCAATTCCTCCCGGAAAAATCTTGCATCAGTGCTGTACGCTAACGTAATTATCGCAGATCGATGAACTAAGTATTAACTACCCGCAATTTAGTTTTAACCGCTGCTGGTGAATTATTTGGCGTACCCGAAACTCGGCTTCCGAGCATCAAAATGTACTTTTAGCGTCGACGACCCGAATAATGCTTCAGTTCGTGGGCGAACGTAGTTGATCTCGGTAAAACACGAGACAAAGGAGAGAAGTGATCAGACTCTCAATCCTCCTAGAAGTTTACTGCCCGTGCTTCGTGAAACTTCAAGTACCCGTTGAACTTCGCACGCGTGGGAGTCGCATGAATGCCTCGACTGTTTTCAAACATGCTCTTGTTGTAGGTGCGATGCCCGCATCAATCACCAGCATCAAACAGTTCACAAATTATACCGCTCTTGCAGCTCGAAAATATTTCTCACCGGCTTTGTTCGGGATCCCTGGATAGACGTTTTGGTAAGTCTCGAGTGAATTGAATACGATAGGTTGGATTTATTGCCGGAAGAAACCACGTTCTATAGTCAGCAACTCGCGATGCAAGCGCGGAGCGTTGCCTGCTTTATTGCTTACCCAGCCTTTGCCATGACATTGGTGACACAGCAAACTTCCTGCTCCGTGACACCGATGACAGTGTTTCACCGTAGCAGTGTGCGGAACTTCCATGACTTTGACTTCGTTGTGGAACAGCAGTTCGGGCTCCACAGTGATGTCCCAGGGTGTAGGCGGATCACCAAACTCGCTGGAGTCGATGTTTCCGCCTCCATAAGGTGTGAAAGCCCACGAAGTTTCACGCTTTTCCGTGAAAGTCTGCAGCTCGTACTGTGAAAAAAGATAAACGCATTTCAAGGACAGGATCTTTCCCATTCAACGGAAAATGCAGTTACGGTCTGGCTATCTCTATCGCTGTTGGTTCGCCGAAAAATGGGGATCACTTCCTGAACATCGGTGACATTGCCGAGCCCGGGCACAATAATCATGAAAAAACACATATCGCAACTGAGATCCAAGGTTGAAAAAGGCCTTGGAAATTGCATCGACTTCATAACGAAAAGCTTGGAAGAACAAGCTTTCCAATAGCAGAACTTCAATAGGAAAGATGTTATTTCATCGGTATCTTTCTCTGTGACATTTTTTAGCCATTGTGAATTAAATACATTTTTTTATTCGAGCCCATTGAAACTTTTGTTTTTAAATAATTTTTATTATATATGCGGTGTGTGTATCTGACATATATTCGCGAAATTCAATCTTTTATAAGGTACTTACTTATTATAAATCGCATGCAATTTTTGACTTAGGCTGCTCATTTAATCATATCATTGGGTTCATCATATCATATTCAATTCGTGAAATCCTATGCTCCGCTGAAGCAATGCACGGAATCGTGAGAGATTATCCCTCAGAAGTCAGCCACGGAACAAAAAGGTCGATGTACTGATGCTGGAAATTTTTTCAATTCTTTTGGCATTCATATGTAGAAAAACCCAGTGGTTCAAAAATTGTGGAAGACGAAAAATTATTCGAATAATCAGTTCAAACTGGCCTATTATGCTGATCGTCAAAATCACCCTCATCCGTTCGAATTGAATAGACCTCGTTATACTCTTGAATTGCCGTTTTTTTATTTTTTGCATTCAAATAAAATTTGTTTTGCTCGAGGGAATATTAAATAACGACCGATGACGAATGAAAGAGCAATGTTCTCTTCTGGAAACAAAACACGACTCTCTCAGTAAATAAAATTAATTTCGATTTTCACGCTAAGAAAAGATACTGCAGAATGGCTTCTGTTTCAAAATCCCCTGCACTCGAGAACTGGCGGATCAGGCAAGGTCCAATCATGCAGATCGCCGTCGGAATGTTGCCAGGGAAGAGCAGCGCGGAAAAAAACAACAAGAATATTGTCTTCGGCGAGGAAGACAAAAGACGACATGGTGCGACACGCAGCTGAGGCATCGTTTGTTGACAATGCATTCCAGCGTTACGGCTGCGGTGCTGTCAATCTTGACAACCAAGAAATCTTTTTTTCCCCGGTGAAATGATCAGCTCGTCCCTTCTTTGTGGTTGTTGGACGATGGTGGATCCTGAGAAGCGTCGGTTACTGAGCTGACTCAACGGTTAAAGCGGAAACAAACGGAAAAGCGTGTGCTCTCGGACAACGACCCTCTTGAAGTGAGAACGTTGTCACGCCATTCAGTGACCCCCCGAGTCCAGTTCTCACGCCGTCGATAATTTCCACTTGAGTAACTGTTCCGGGAAAATTTCCTGTACATTTTCAATCATTTACCTTTTAAAAGATTATACGGACATTTTTAGATTTATTTGCGCACCACGCGCACCTCTCCCATAAAATCCGGGAGAATATCAGATTCGCTTCATGCTTATAAAGGCCCTTTTCTATAAGGGGCGTTATTCCGCGATAAATTAAAGCATTAATTTTAAAAATTATACGGACATATTTTAAAACTCATTTGCGTACAAACGCGCACCTCTCACGTAAAATTCTGGAAAATATCAGATTCACTTTATACTTGAAGGTCCATTTTCAAGGGTTCTGTGATATCTTGTTAGTCCAAATGTGATAAACACGGCACACGTCTTTTACTGGGGTGCGTGGTACAGTATATGAGTAAACACGTGAAGTATATTTTACAAGCGTCAGCATATCTGTTATCACAATTGTTCCCTGCGTCATCAAAACACACCGCATCTCCTCGTTAACCGAAAAACAGATTTCCTGATGTCTAAGGTACGGCAAAAATTTTATTTATGGCTCTTGATTAAGTGTACATTTGATATGTCCTCATTTGGAGGACATTTGGCTAGACTCATCGAACCTCAGCTAGACTCATCGAAAAGAAGATGGCCCACATGCTTTCAATTTGAGAAGTTTACATAGTTATTCCACTTATTCCCCTCTGGTCAATTGACTAGACGTTGGGCTAATCGATATTCGAAGGAAATTCGTTAATAGTTATCTGTTCTCTTTAGATGTTTCTCGAATGTTTTTGCATTTTAAATATAGTAAGACCGCTTTACTTGACTAAAAGTGACCAACTGATAATGCCCCCCGTCATTACTGCAGATGATCGACGTTCCATTTTACTTTCCATGATATGAGAATTAAATGTAAATGTTCCCATTTAAACATACAGCATGTTGTGCAAATAAAGGAATCCTTGTAAATATCTGAAATATCTGAATGCTGCTCGTCTGGAGATTTCGTCGACCGTTGGTACGTGATTCATACCATTCATTGAGTGGAAAAGTTACGCATCTTGTGGATAATATACGAATGCACTTTTATGCGAAAGTGGAAGTGGCAAAAAATCTTCGAGGATGAACTAACGAAGACAAAAATACTTTTGAAGTGCGCATAATATTCAGCGCCTGGAAATTATTTCAGAGATGGATCACGAATCCGAAACCTTCCTTTTGATAATTATCGTCCACAAGAAACTGTAAACCACTGCAAGTGTCAAGATAATATTTTACAGTTAGTACCGCATTATGCATAACTGGTAGAAAATGTTGAGGAGCCATCTCTAGGGTTTCAGATTTAGGTCTGCATCGTCTTGGCTCTTCGACCCTGAATAAATATTTTCTTTTCGAGAGAAATCCCGTCGTGAAAATCGGCGAAGGCACGAGATATACGTCTCATCTTCGAGCCGTGGCGTGAGGACGTGAAAAAGAAAACGTTTCGGCTCATTTGCTCCCCCGAGTTCGTTACTCAAACTCATCCAGTTTAATTTTGTGAATTGATGGGCAGAGGAAAAAGCAATGAACAATACTTCATCCTGCCACCGCGTCAAGCCTGTTTGAAACTCGATCCAACCACATCAACCCTAAGGTTTTCATTATTTCAAGCTAACTTTCGACGCGCGTTCCCGGCTCATCACAGAGAAATTCCTTGGCAGTTCCCGAAGTTGATTCGGCACTTCGAACGCAGGAAGAAGGAGAAGCTTTACTAGGAATTTTCACACCCCGTCGTCTTAAAAAAAGAAAAAAGAAAAACAAAGCGGAGCGCTTGAGTTCAATTTATTTGACACCTGAGCTCGTTGTAAGCATATCCTCGATGTTCAGATAATTCGAGTAGAAGGCGGAGAGGACGAGACCCGACGTGACACCCACATACTGGAGTCATCATAAATCTCCGTTTTCAATTTATTTGCATGGCTCGGCATATTCATGCTACTGTTTTTACCGTTGGACATTATGACCTTGCTCTCAACAGGAATAGCAGTTTTGCAAATTAGGAGTGTTCATTCTTCCAAATGCAGCATGCATTTTTCATCAAGCGCAGATTTTTAGTTCAATGCCCTCGGCATTGCAGATTCTCGCATAAGGAATAATCAGGAGAAATAAAAGTTTCGTGCAAAAAAAAAGCAAGAAGACGCACATGTATGAATACCTAAGATGCTGCATCTTCGGAGCGACTTTTTTACATCCTGAATTTGTACAACCATCCGCCGAATGACATTTGAATCAGGCATCAATGCTCTCAAGATGGAGATTACACAAAATTTCAAGAAATATAGTTTATTTTGAGCTCTTTTGATCGCCTGGAAGTGTTTTTTTCTACTTCAGAGTGAATCTGGAGGATAGTGAGGCAGTGAATGACCTATTGCTCCAAGTAATCATGACATTTTTGAGCAGAAAATGATACTTTTGATACAGTTTTCCCACTCCAAAAAGTCCTACAACTTTTCAAAGATTACAATTTCTACTAGAGCCTTGAAAAAGTAAAAACGTAATTGAACGGAGGATACCGCAGTATAAATTTTTATAATTAGATTCAAAATATATATTCAGAATTTCCATCAATTAGGCGCATTTCCCAAACGAGGAGAAGCAGTGGTTGATCTGGGAACGATTCAGAATCTTGCATGTTTCAATCGTGGATGATGTCTTAGTCAAGTTTTCTTCAATCGATAATCAAATGAGCAAATGTTTTCAACCTCATCCATCATTCAGCGCACGGATGTTAAAGTACTGTAGCTATTCGAAGTTGACTTTAGTAACGAGGTCAATCTTATCAGGCGAAACGGCGCTGTCAAGTGGCATCGAGTCCCTATTAGCAGCAGGTCCTGACTCAACAGAACAGTCTTCCAAAGCGAGCGAAGTCCGAAATGATCGTATTTGGAAGAGCACATCATTCGCCAAGCATTAATAACAAACTCGCTCGATGCTGACCGATCCCATCATATTTCTTGTCAATTTACCGATTAAATTTCTAGCGTGCATGTTTTAAGATCCTGGAGGAATTATTCACTCTTCGAAGAAGTTTTTTCTCTTCGAGAAGGAATGCTGAAAACAAGATAAAAAAAATAAATGTTGAAAAATAAATTATTAAATCGACGACGAATTTCAAGTCCCTGCTGCCTTCGAAAAGTATTTCCGCCTCGTCCAGACATGCCATCGGTATTCGCTTGTGGACCACACCGAGTTAATCAGCCATAAATTCTGCTGTAGCCGAAATGCTTGAAATATTCGAATTCAAGCCGCAACCCGCCACACAGTACTGCTTTTGCGTGATTAAGAACCATTTAAAAACACCAGGTTTAGTATCAATATTGCTAGCTGTTAATTCTGCAATGAGGACCTGCTAATAGGGATTCGGTGTCACCTAGGTTTCTCTTCGACGTTGAAACAGATTTTTGCAACGCGAACTTTCTTCGTAAATGCATCGGCGAATAAGAGTCTCGATGTTTTGAAAACAAAACAAAAAAGTGTAGAAAACATGACGAGACGAAGAAGGGTATGGGCTTCTTCCATCATTACGCGAGCAATCATCTCGAATTCTCGATGTTCACGTTTGCCGAACTTCCATCGATAGGAGATACGATGTCGAGGATCAACGATACTCACGTGGAATGCGGAAGAAGGAGAAATTTTGACGATGTTCATCCTCTTCGCAGCAGAAGCACCGTAGCAGCACTTCTTCTGCACGTGACTCAGCAAAGCAGCTCTCGCCACGTCCTCCGTAATTTCGTGCGCATTGGGGATTTCGGCTCGTCGCAGGTCCCCACTTCTGACCGAAGATCGTGACGAATTTGCTGCATCGAGTTCTTGGATCTCCGGCGGAGGAACATTGACTTCATCGAGAGCAATGAAGATGCAAATAAAAAAAAGAAGCAAAAAATCAAACATCAATTCAACTTCCTTGTAAGTCATGTTCGTGATGCTCGTTGGTCTTGTTTTCCGAGAGAAGGTGTCAGATGAGAACTGATCCCGTGGATACGCGATCATGTGTCATGATAATCTCTACATGTCACCACAACGAGGATGAAAAAATCACGCTCATTATTTACGTTGTCCGTCGGATAATAATGCTCAGAAAAACATTTCAACATTGCTGGGGGATCAACAACGAATTCGTTTTGCAGAAATCGTGGAAAAAAAGCTGATCATACATTAATAGGGGTCCTCTGTAACTATGAAATAAATTTCATGGAATGGAGAAAACCGTTGCCGAGGGAGTCTATATGTGCAATCAATCGCAAAACTACATCTAATGACTTCGTCTAGGACAAAATTTTACAGAATAACAGCGTATTCATCAAATATCAACAAGATGATGTACTTCTGAGAGAAATTCGCCGATGTTCGCCCGATTTTTCGCTTCGGGAGTCAGTTTTTTTTTTTTTTTGAAATTGTTGACAAGAATATACACGCCCCTCTGAAGAGGTAGAGGCGCGGGTCTGCGAAAATTCTGCGCCCTCAAAAAGTAATAAATCAAAGGTAGTTTACATATAAATCTAAATGTTGCAGTGTATTCCATGCGTCGAACAACTGAGGAGAAACTTTGAAAAACGAATGAAGAAAATCGTGTTCACCAAGATGCCGCCCGTGCAGGCGAGTCATCCTATAGTCGTCAACCGGAAGTGCAGGATTTCTCGATGGAATCAAGCATACATACATACATACATACATACATACATGGGAACTACAGTGGTACTCCCAGCATATAGACTCGTTTATCGAAAATTCCGCATTTGGAAATTTTTATCGCCGAAAAAGAAACTTGCTGCAGACAAATTTCCATAATAAATGTCTTACGGAAGGGAGTTTAATGAACGAAAATTAAAGAATTTTCAGAATTTAAACTTATAAAATATCTGCTAAAAGAAGGCAGTAAGAGAAGGCAAACAACCCTGTCATCATCCAGGCATTAAATTGCAGTATATGAGGACTATTTTTTGTCAATTGTTGGAAATTGAATAACTGCGGGCATGTTCGCGTTTGTTCGACTTTTCTTCGCAGAAAGAACATTTTGTGTTCAGAACTTGATAAATAACTGCAACAACATTTTTCGGATCTGGGACAAGTTTCCTTTTTTCGCCTCTGAAATGAATGCATTTTTCTTTTAATGAAACAGCATGGGAATTTTATAGGCACATGAAACATTTCTTCGTGGAAAAAAATCCTTCTGGGGTTCGGGAGACATTGGTTTATTCACGCGGGACCCTTTGCAACGAGGTGACTATGAGAGATGCGATTGTTTTCGATAAAGAATCGGATAGTGGGCGAGTTCATCAGCAAGTCAGGCAGGCGGAGGAAGTTGCGCGAGCCGGGTGACAATTTCTCATAGCTTAGAAGCGTAATGTTTCTCGTGGAACCCGGCCTGCAGCAGAGGTCAAGGCGTATAGGAAACATGACTCACTGGAGATGGGGAGCTCGAGAATCGTCTTCCCGTAGAGCCGATCGTATCGCGACAACGCGGACGACGGCATTTCAGCCGGATCGACGTGAAACCCGGCGCAAAAACACAATTTCCGATGGCCGAGAAAATTACTCCGAGGGAACCGGGCCACCACCCATTAATTAGTACGGCCTTCGGGCGATGCAATCGGTGCTAGCCAGGAAGTCGCGGCCCGAAACGTGCACCATGTCGGGCAGGGAAAAGGGAAACAACTGGGGCACGCATCTCGCAGATGCCCGACGAGGAAACTGCCGGGAACGCCAAAGCGCATGGACGCGGAATGCGTGGCAACTCGTGACTAAAGCCAGCGGGAGAAACGATTCGCAGTGATCCTCTGCTGCCTACAGGTCGTGTTCCCAGGTTTCCGGGCTCTGTTGTGTGATCTTGTTCGGGGACACGCCACCGAGGCTACGCACTTTTTGCAGCCCTACATATCCCCAGGTTGCCACCCTACACCTTTGACTGCATGGTGGGTATCTCACGAAGCATCCCATCAGCTTCAATTGCAACCATCCTTTCCACTTCCCTCAGTTTCCTTTTCAACATCAGACTCAGGATTATTTTCTATACCTCTGTGGAATGACAGAGAGAAATCCAGCAAAGAGAGTAAAAATGACTTTTGAAACCCGTCAGTTTAGCGAAGTTGTCCAAAGGGATTTGTCCGGAGGATGATTGTCAACCAAAAGGCAGAAGGTGCTTGAAGAATAAGGCATGTACAGTACATGATTTTAAAATACGCGTTAATGGTCATTGTTTTGTTTCATCACTCCTCTTCGAGATGAACAGGAAATTGCAAAGTAACAAACCATTCTCATACAAAGAAGCACAGCATATTTTTCTGGACAACCTGTCGAAGTTTGTCATACACTTTCAAAACATTACGCACAACACAGCATACCGGATCTTCGGGGTTTTCTTCGATTTAACATTGTATGTACGCTACGGAATGTATCTCAAATTCAATAATTTAACCCAAATTATACAAATTCCATCATTCGGAAATCCGTTCGAAGAAACACCACACAATTCCAGGATCGTGACATTTGGTCAAATTTTCCTTTAAAATTTAAAATTTAGGAAGTGCTTTGGAAATAATGCAATACAATAGTAACGTTTGGATTGATGTGGGGGAAAAACCGCTGACTTTATGCATAAAACATCTCATATAACGTAAAGCCTGGTCAATGTAGCAAAATCGCCGTTTGCAATGTGCATGTGAACTGCACGAATATAAAAAAAAATATTGGATGCTTTTTATTCGCCCATGAAAATTTTCAAGCCTTAAAAGCTGGATATTTATGTTTTGAAATTTCGCGACAATATTCAAAGAATTTCGCCATAGTTTTTAGCATTATTAGATTCTTGCCAAAAACTGATCACGGTAAGCAAACATTTCATGGGTTTTAACGGAACGTCGACTCTATACTCAAAGACCATGAAAGAACAGTATGTTGTTGAGGATTGCTTTTTGGTTTATTGTAATTTTCATTCGGGATATTCGAATCCGAAATATTTCAATGATCCCGTGGTCCTCTGACGTCAAAAATCAATGCGAAGTTATTTTCTACGATTATTAAGAAAGCCTTCACGACCAATAAATCATTCATTTCGCAAGGATGTTGCAGGAAAACTGACATCTTTTTTAACTCTTTTGTTTCGACTTTCTGCCAGAACTCGATGGAAATGTTCAAGGAGTGTCCCATGCTAAGTTATGCTTTGAGAAAAACGTAATTCATAATCGAAAAAAAGTCTCGAGTCTTGGAGGGGAATGGTATGAAACGAGGTCGATGGCAGAAAATCTCGGGCTTGTGTCATCAAGCTGAATAAAAACGACCACCCCAGTAAATCGCAGCGTAAAATCCGCCAGAACGTCCCCAAAACTAGAGCATAGCGCAGGGCTCTGGTGTATCGATGCGGTTCGCATTGTGCGAAGAACCCGGGTTAGATCCCCCCCGACCCAAGGGTTCGTGCGAAGAAGCGACGCAGCGGC